>SNQJ01S0013784.1:0-27168 GCA_010110895.2 Picea sitchensis
GTAAGAAATCGTAAGGAAAATAGAGTTTTTTAACTACTATATAGAACCATGAATGGAATTTATATAAATAAGGCCTGGAAATTTTCCTATTCTAAATAAATGTTGTTTTTCCTATAAGAAAGCTTGAGGAAAATAGAGTTTTTAACTACTATGATAGAACCATGAATGGACTTCATATAAATAAGGCCTATAAATTTTTCTATTCTAATTAAATATCACTTTTCCTGTAAGTGTAAAGACCTTCCTTGTTAAGACACCATCTCTGATACCATATGTAACGACCTTCTATCTACAATGCGTACCCAAAACGCCCAACAAAAACTACATTCTTCTCATGGCATTTGTATATTCGGCAAATTTCGTTTCTGCAAGGTTGTTGTGAGTTGTTCTGGAAATGTTGAAATTGTTACCGCCGTTTTTTTGCCATGAGAAGACTGTAGTTTTTGTTGGGCGTTTTGGGTACGCATTGTAGATAGAAGGTCGTTACAGTAAGAAATATTGAGGAAAACAATTTTTTTTTAACTATTATGATAGAACCATGAATGGACTTTATATAAATAAGGCAAGCTTTAAAAAGACAAAAAATTTATAGTAAATATTCTCAAAACAATTGACCAACCTCACAATCTAAAATACTTCATTCCATTTAGATTTTACATACCTGTTAAGGTCAAGTACCTCGGAAATTTTGATTTCTGTCATGCATGTATTACCCATTTGAGTCCTTTCAAATGACTCACCATGTTTTCCATTTTTACTTTCACAACATGATTAACACTGTGTTTTCAGTTCTTACTTTCATGACATGTTTAAAATTTTAAACAACGACCTCTCTAACATTTTAAGCATCTACCTCTCTACCATCCCATGGGAAGTACTCATAATCACATTTAGTAATCCTCCAAGTGGTTAACATGCACTGTGGTTTGAACAAGTGGTTAACATGCACTATGGTTTGTGTTTATATTAATATGCAACTAGGTGTTAAGAATGTGTCGAAGTTCAAGGATATGTGGCATTTACATATATTTGTTTGATTGTGTGGGACATAGGTGGCCAAGACAAAATACGCCATATGTGGAGATAATGTATGGTCAATGCCCAGGGATACTCCATTTTCATGTGTTTTTTAGTGGAAGTTGAAACACCCCCAAAAATATTTATAGAGAGAATGTTAGGATGGATTGTCCCAAATTGTCTTGAATGGGTTTGTTACCAAGGATCGTATGCTCTAAAACCAAATTCCCCAGATAGCATAAAAATAGAAAGAATAAGTAACTCCACACATTTAGAATGATAAAGAGTCAATGAATAAGAATCCACTTGGAGGGGGTAACCTCCCTTTACAATATATCCAATGCACAAGACAATATGCCTATTCAAATGAATCTCCTTTATTATAAATAGGAGATAAAATGAGCATGATTTATCCTACCACTAAGTCGACCTAACCATAACTAATATACTAATAATGAATGAAAGTTAGGGCCTTAACCAAATCTCTCCCTCAATCTCATCACAGAACCTATGGAACCACAATATCCAAAATGAACCCATTCTTCCTCTGTCTCCTTGGATTTATACCTTTCATGGTCTATTGGAAGGCCGAAGGACTCAAGAATCAGTTATGGAAAACCAACCATCTACCTAGGTGTTTTTTCCATCTATCCACCATCTCTCTACTTGTAAAATGGCCCAAGAAAAAGTTACAATATCCTTCTTGGGAATCAAGCTCCTTATGCGCATGAAACATCATTTGGGCCTGTTGACATAGGAAAAAATCATGAGTCGATTTCACAAGTTTACCTAGCAAAAGGGACCAATTAAAACTTCCCCCATTGAAATGGAGAACCCTCAAGTTGCAGCCTACCTTGCCATTGGTTCTAGAGAATTACTAGTTATGGCTTGGTTTTCCATATTGATTCTTATACTTTCAACATCCAATGCAACTAACGGTGTGAATGAAAAATGAAACTATTATATCACTAATCTACCCTATATAGTTCTATTTAATTATTTCCCATGAGTTCTATAAAGATCCAATTTGACATGAAACAAAAGGATAGGTATAGAGAGTAGTGAGAATAGTCCACCAACTAATGTTTGCATCAAACCTCAAGGAAAACTCTAAGGATTGAGTATAGCCTACAAATCACTAAGAGAACACCTATTCCACATCAAAATATTGGACATAAGCAAAGGGGAAAGTACAAAGAGAAAATAAAATAGACCACCATCTATTGTTTGCATAAAACCCAAATCTTTCTTTGAGGACCAAGGATAACCTACAAATCACCAAGAGTTACATCTAACTTGCTAGCAAAGCATATGATAAGTGAGTATTGAAATTGTAAGCAAGAGAACAGTCCACAAGCCACAACATCCATCCCCACAAGAACCAAGAAAGATTATAAGAATAGAACACAACTATCCACAACTTGCAAGACTATAGAAACACAAGATAACAATGTCCTTTATTCAACATATGAAGATAGCATACAATGCCAAATGAACGACCATTTACAACAGTGTGAAGGTTTAATTTATAGAAATTCCTAATGACTCTTGGCCTTCCACCTTCTTGTATTTTGGCCTTCCTACATGACTCTTGGCCTTCCTATCCAACTTGGACAACCCAATCTATTGATTATTTGGGTTGGTTGTCATTGATGTCAACCCTTGAAGAAATTCTGGTAGCGAATTCCGGTAGCACAAAGGTTTGGGTAATGGACCCAAGTTTGTTTGATGTATAATGGTATGAATTTTAATATATTTGAAGGTAAGACCATTCTATATGGATAGTACATGCCATTTCCGGTGGTATGTGGAACGCCACATAACTCCTCATGGTTAGAGAGTTATGGCCATGTGAAGTTGGAGAACCCTCATGAGTCATCTAGAAGCCCCAAAAGGTCAAAGTATTCAAAGTGGTTGCAAAGAAGAAATTATTTAAATAATAAAGTGAAGTGATGAGTGTACTATAAGAGTACACATTCTATATATGGACCACAACTCCCCATGGTTATTAAGGCCATGTGAAGCTGAACCCTCATGATCATCCAGTCTCCAAAGGTCAAAAGTATTCAAATGGCTGCAAGAAGAAACAACAAAGGAAGTGATGGAGGTACTCATATCATGGACAATGTTGTTCATTTTAACAATAAGTTAATGGAGAAACACTAAGGACAAGTAATAGAAGGAATTCCTAAAATGATGAAAGTGGTTTAAGATGGTTAGAAGGCAACCCTGTTGGAAGCCACATAAAGCATAAAATAAGATGCCTCATTTTAATCACACTCCCTGATACATTGAATATTTATAAGTGACCGAGGTAACCAAAGAACATCTAAGGATAATTTCAGATGGAAGGTTAAGGGCAATGAAATTGAATCACATGATGAGAATTCTATAGAGACACTGTATAATCTATGAGCATGGTGAGAGAGACATGAATGCAAGAAACCCACGAATACAATAAAGAAATTCCCTAATTCATTGTGGAATCTGAGTCAAAGAATACCATAACAACATCTTGCATCATTGATTAAATTTAAAGGGTTGTTTTAATAAATTTAAAGGGTTGTTTTAATTTCAGTTAAAAGGTATATATTCATGTGGTTCTTCCACAATGAAAAAGCTTCCAAAAATATATATATTTCATTTGACAATAATAAATTAATTACACATTTCACAAAAAATTGTGTTAAATAAAATATCACATTTCAAATCAAATTTATATTTATCTGAGAAATTAGTAGATCCAAAATATCACCTTAACATTTGAAAATTTACTTGCAAAATAACACAAATTCAAAGATCATAAGCTTAATTGTAAATTTTTTTTGTATAGATTTAAAGATGTTTCCAAATATTTTGTTTGTTACACTAGAGAAAATGAATCGATTTAGAAACATTTATTTGTGAGCCCTCAAAGAGAAAAGTCATTTCAACATTCTACTTCTTTCTAATCATTATTTAATTGATTACAACAATAAAAATAGTGAAATCCAAAGTTGGGTGACCCAAATATTTCCAAATCAAACATGCAAAGAGATTTCATTTTATACCTCTCAAAAAGAGAACTAGATGCTCCACAAATCCTAAGCCCTTCACTATTGCAACCAATAGTGAACACATGAACTTGAAACCAACATAAATAACTAAGGATTCAAAGGCACATTATTGGATGTCAACCTCCAACAAACGATGGTAGAAAATCCATAATGAAATACCCACACAATTCAAGTGCAACAAGAAATCAAAGAATGCCTTTGAAGAAGAAAAATGCTCTACAAAATCAATTTAAGAACAAAGGGCCTTAAAAACAATTCCAGAGAATTTAGGATGGCAATAACGTCAGGTTCTTGAGCATGTTATGGATGGTTCAAAATAAAGTAAATACCAACATAATTCAAATCATTGAAATCAAGCATAGCAATAATTCAAATAATACCTTTGATGAAATAAAGAGAATGCAAATCCATTCACTATTTAAGTGAAGAACAAACACATTGATCGAAACTTGGAAGGTACTGTAGATAATTGATTATGACAATACCACAATGGTTTTGGTGATGCCATATATGGTTGTAGAAAATAAGTAGGCAATATTAAATTATGTTCTGGAGTAAATAAAGGCCCTCATAGTAAAAACAAATTGCTAGACAAGATTAAGTTCAACATTTATTCATTTTCCATTCAAATCTAATATGAAAACTAGATTATGTTAGACATTTATGTGTTCTATGTCCAAAAAATACAAAATCAATGTAGTGTGAAAGGGAGGTCGTTTGATTCTAGAGTCATTCCTTATTTTCACCGTCGGTATTAAAATTCTATGCCGTATAATGCATATACTATGCATAGATTTAGGACATTGACTTCTGAGGTATGCGAGCCCCATCTTCAAAACTCAAAGACAAATTGTAACGTAAACAAAGCTATC
The DNA here is from genome assembly GCA_010110895.2 of Picea sitchensis. Lineage (NCBI taxonomy): Eukaryota > Viridiplantae > Streptophyta > Pinopsida > Pinales > Pinaceae > Picea > Picea sitchensis. The sequence goes on from SNQJ01S0013784.1 coordinate 4,946, forward strand.
CATGGACATGTCACTCATTGAAGACATACATGTGACAAGACAAGAAATTTGAATAACCCTTCGTATGAAATTTTAATATGCACCTTGCACTTCTTCGAAAATGGGTAAAAATGAGAGTCAGTTTTTCTTTGGATGGCCATTTTTTTAATAGCACTTCATGTGTTGGGAGCATTTTGAAGATGTGACATGCTCAATTTTGATCCTTGCTCGACACTCTTGAATACTGATCGCGAGAGAGATAGTTGGCTATGACTCTTGCATTGAAAACTATGTAGAGTTATATTATAATCGCCCTAATGTACGAAGAACACTTCATGCTAATACTACACATATTTCCTAGAATTGGACGGGTTGCAATGCAACCCTTAATAATTACTGGTCAGATTCAAAATTTTCCATTCTTCCAATATACAAAGAGTTTATTACAAACAGGCTTAGAATGTGAGTTATCAACGATAAAACTGATTATGTAGTTCTAGTTACTGCAACCAGATTATAAATTGGTGAGTCTTCCCATTACAATTCCATGGTATCCATGGTACTCCAACAAGCAACAATAAAAAAATTAAGCTTTGGAATTAATATATTATTAGGTATTGTAATCAAGCATGGATGTGTTTGGTTAATGAGTCAGTGCCTTAGACCGACGAGACCGAAGGAGCAACTGTGAGCTATGATATCTTCATGTAGGTCGTGGGACATGTGACCACCGCCTACAACAAGTTTTTGCAAAAACCACCTAGGATACTTCCACATGTTCAGTCCCTTCTGCAACCAAGAATCCCAGAACCAGACATGGTTTGAATCCTGCTAACATCACATTCAAGTCAACAACATAGTTTTCAAGGGTCAAACTTTGTTAGAAATCCAATCCAAACAACAATGTTTATTATGCTTGTGTTTTTTTACATTAGATCTTCTCTTTGAGCTCTGTCAAAATTTAAGAAGGAATTGCAGTTGTTAATTAAATTTTCTATTTTTTTGTTCATTTATCCTCTCTATTATTTTAATTTTTAATTGAAACTCTACAAATTACCTAATCTATATGTCGACTCTCTCATTATCATTTAGAGCAGTTTTTTCCTATTTAGCTTGTCAATGTTATGCTCCTCACTTATGTTGTAGGCCCCAAATTGTTAAAGACATCATCAAATGTCACCTCTACCCATTCATTTTGTCGGTGATAGTGTTACATCTATATTTTGCCACTATATCACATATCAACTAGATTTTTCACCTTGAATTCGAGCCTCCCTTCTAAAAATAGCCCCTTATTATAAAGGTTTCTTTTAAAATTAAATGGACCATAGAATTCTCTAGCTTTATATAAATAAGGCTTGGAAATTTTCCTATTCTAAATAAATGTCTCTTTTCCTATAAGGAAGCTTGAGGTTGAGATACGGGGATTAAATTTTACAAGACAAGTGAGATACAGGTGGCCATAGGTCTCATTCGGTTACCATTGACAGTTATGTGTTTTTACCATCCCCTCAAAGTTTAACTGTTTCCCGTTGAAGGATTTTGGGTGCCTTAGATTCCTTGTCACTACATGGAAGAGGAGGAATCGTTGGATTACACTTGGGACTAGAAAGATGAGTAGTTGATCTGGACGTCACCACTTTCCCACCAGCCCGAAGCTTTCCCATATCTGAGGCTCGAAACAATCGGGATGGCAGAACAAAGTGTCGGGGATTTCTCTATCGAACCCATCACTGTTGTGGTCGCTCTCCAAGCAAGTGGGTTTTTGTATCCTCCTATAGATCAGTCGGGTTGTGGTTTGGACTCAGTGATGTTCGTCGAAGCGACACCTTTGGTAACTTTTCCATCAACCCCACCTAGGGATATTGCATAGTTTATGCCTTGTGGCTCGCGATCTCTAGAGTGGAAAGAAAATGAGACACGTGTTCTAAAAGAGGTGGCCGAAGTTCTTTTCCCTACAAACCCTATTCCCTTAACGCTAACTTTGATATTGGGCTTTAGTGACAGTAGTCATAGGTGGGTCGAGACCCCTCAACTTGGTTGGAAACCCCAATATTCTTCTAGAGAGATTGAACAAATTGGGTCAATGTTGGTTCATGGTAAGAGCCCCAATCAAGGATTTTCTAATTTCGTAGTTGCTCCTATTCAAACATTGGTTCATCAAGGAGGTAGGGTTTCTTTGGGACGGGGACTTAATTTGCAGTCAGAAAATTGACCAACCCGGACACACTTGCAGATTGAGCATACCCTCAGGGCTAGACAAAAATCTACCTCCCCTATACACAATAAAATCTCTTCAATAAAGCCATCATGCACCCCTTTAAAATTGGCATTGGGAGACGACATTATGTTACCTCATGTGTTGGAGATGGAAGAGACGGTAGTAGTGGGCAGAGAAAACGGTCGGTATTTTGGATTAAAAACCCTTAGGGATTAGGTTGGAAAATCTTGGAAATCCTCATTGGACCAACTGCCATCAGTGCAAACCCGATCCAAAGGATGGTTCATGCTCAAATTCAAGAAAGTTAAGGATGCAGAGTGGGTTTTAAAGTCTCCCCGGTGCATTGATTCTTCTCCATTTCTTCTCAAAAAATGGACCCTGCTCTTCGACGCCAGTCGCAAAAAGGTGGATGAGCTTCGAATCTAGGTTTTTTTGCCAGGCCTCCCTGCAAAACTTTGGACCAAGGAGGGTTTTCGATGATTAGGGATTACCCTTGGGACCCTTCTAGATGCTGACATGTCCTTCCTCAAAATAGGTAAAATGTCTATGGCATGAATCCTTGTTCATCTCAATGTTAGGAAGGGACTTGCAGAGGGAATGGAGCTTTCCTGGGGTGGAAAATACATTATGCAGAAACTGGACTATGAGGGGATTTCGTTTTGATGTTGTCGATGCCACAAACATGGCCATGTAGCCAATGAATGAAAGCTCCCTATGTATGAAAAAGGAAGAAGAGGTCCACACCTTACACAAAATAAGAGAGGGGAATCACAATTGGGATTGGAATTTCTTTCAACCTCATAAAAACAAGGTAAAGCGGTGCCTTCCTCAGAGGTAGTTTCAGGAGGGGAAATGAATATGGAAGATCCATATCAGTATTAGGTTCTTCTTCTTATTCAAAATCAGTACTGAGTCCTGATTGAAATCACTCAACTCAAGTGGCTTCAACAGCTCGGGAGTTTCAAAAGGGGATCTCCTTTCAGTTTGCTATGCCTTTCTTATCCCTCCCTTCCTTTAATCTAAATTTTCATTCTTTATCCCTTTCTGGTAGTGGTTGGTCTAGAAATTTGAAGAACCTCTCCTCCTCCTTTTTTCTCGTGGACCAAACAACCTTCCCCCCTATCACTTCATTCTCTTTGATGTCAGGATCCATATCAAACTCCCCTAACATGTAATACCCCTAGGTTGAACCCCCAATTGTACATATAATTGTAAATGTAAATATGTGTATAGGTTGTTGAGACGTTGACACTTGGTTTTGGTGTTGCGCGCACTTGGGTAAGTGCGCAAAGATTCATTATCAAGATAGGGGTGAACAAGTCATAATGTTGCGCGTGCTTGGGGTAAGTGTGCGATAGTGACTTGGAAGTGCGCAAAGTTTTATATATGACTACATATGTATTGAGGCCGAAGTGCCTATGTGGTTATTAGGTTGGAGAGCCAGATATTAAATGGCTAGTGAGCCATCATTGTAATATGTAATCACATGCAAATATTAATGAAAACACATTGTTGTTGCATACCAACCATGTAAAAGAGTATGGGGGGATAAACTCCACTATATAGGGAAAGGGGCCTAAGAGTTAAGGTTAAGGGGCTAAGATAGGGGGGCTTAAGCCCAAAGGAATATTATATTAATATTCATTAAAGTACAAAGTATGGATAATTATTTTATCCTAAGTTCTAAGGATGGGGACAAGTGGATCCAAGGCAGTTCTCAACATGACAAGTGCCAAGTTGGGAACATGCATACATATAGTTGGACTTATTTCATTTTGGGGGAATCCATCTTCAATCCTTCAAGCAGGGGGTTTCCATCCATACCCTATTGTTATCATACCAGTACATGTACCTGTACCCTAGTTAGCTTGGGAGCTGGACAGAAGAAACAAGTTGTCAAGCCCATAGGATATTGAAGAGGTGGGTTGTCAGACCCGTGAGCATTCTCTCCATGTGAGGGAATTATTGGGAGTTGATTCCCAAAGGTGAAAAATTGTAGCTAGAGGTATTTGAGACTTCCTATTCGACCTGTTGATGAAGCCCTGGAAAGGAAGTGAGGTAGCTGAGGGACTATTGAGTAGAGAAGGGGCACACTTTCTGGGGTGGGATAGGCATGTGGGGAATGAGAGACTATAGGTTGTTAGTTTGAGTTGGCACCTATGTCTGAGTTTGTATGTTGTTAAAGAGACCTTCGTCGAGTTAGGAATCATTTACCCAGGTGGAGTTTAGCCCCAACTCGGGGGTGACTCACTGCTGAGAATTATGATCAGTGTGGTCTAAGGCTAGGAGGAATGTGGAAGGTATGCATGCAGTTGGTGTTTATTTCCTGAGATAAGTGTCATTTATGTGCTTATTTCAATTACCGTGTGTGTGCAATTATCAGTTTCTGTCATGGAATCTTTGTTGTTAAATTTTATATATGAATTTTTATTGTTACGTGCATGTTGTTACTATTTCCTCTTAACTCTGTTTAGATGTAAAATTTATTATTTAATTTAATGGTATCAGAATTCATAATTTGGATGTGGCATTGCCCAGCAGGTGACTGGGGATGTTACAAAATTGGTATGAGAGAAACATTGTTGAGTTGTTGGTAATGGGGACATTACAATATGGTATCAAAGATGATAAAGATATTTTTTTTGCGTGGCATGATAAACCATAGTGGTTGGGTACATTTTAATATGGTATTAGAGCCCAGCTTTCAACACTGAGCTTGCATGGGCCATTTAGCAGAGCGTAGAAGTGAAATTACAGAGTTGGAAAGCGAATTGTCTGACTTAGGGAGAGTTCATTTGCAAATCATTTGAAAAAATGTTTACGGTGTTCCGTGGTGAAATTGGATGGAATTGAGCAAAAGCCCCAAGTTCCTACAACTAAATAATGGCAATTTCAAAGCGAAAGAGTCAAATTTGAAAAACAACGAACAAATTTTTATGTATAGGGCTTGATTTGGTTATATTGAGCTTAGTGACAGAGCTCTAATGACGGCCCAAGAAGGATTTTCATTTTTGGGTGAATTTGAGCATTTTTGGAATTTTGGAAAATAGACGAAATTGGAAACATTTTGATAGTTTTTCGTACAATGACATCAACATGACGTGGGGGGGGGAGGGGGGACATGTCAGCCGACATGGTGGAAGGTGACTAGTACTTCCATGGTTGCAGGTACACGAATGCGGGGAGTTATAAAAATGACTAAGTGTTGGACTTGTTATGAGTTTGTGAGTCCGCGAGTCCGAAGAAGTGGAAAAATGGTTAAGGGTTGAGACTTTTCAAACAAACTTATGAAATAAAGGTTACAAGTCTATGAGTCTATGGGTCCGCGAGTCTGAATAATTGGAAAAATGGTTCAGTGTTAGGAATTATTATGAGTTTGTGAGTCTGTGAGTCTGCAAGTCTGAAGAAGTGGAAAAATGGTTAAGTGTTGAGACTTTTTGGATAGACAAATGAAAGAAAGGTTACAATACCATGAGTCTATGAGTCTGTGATTCCAAATAAGTGGGAAAATGGTTAAGTGTTAGGACTTATTATGATTCTGTGAGTCCACGAGTCTGAAGAAGTGGAAAAATGGTTAAGTGTTGAGACTTTTCAGACGGACTTATGAAAGAAAGGTTACAAGACTATGAGTTCGTGAGTCTGCGAGTCTAAAGAAGTAGGAAAACAGTTAAGTGTTAGGAATTATTATGAGTTTGTGAGTCCATGAGTTTGAAGAAGTGGAAAAATGGTTAAGTGTTGAGACTTTTCGGACAGACTTATGAAAGAAAGGTTACAATACCATGAGTCTGTGAGTCCGAAGAAGTGGGAAAATGGTTAAGTGTCAGTACTTATTATGAGTTTGTGAGTCTGCGAGTCCAAAGAAGTGGAAAAATGGTTAAGTGTTGATAATTTTCAAATGGACTTATGAAAGAAAGGTTACAAGACCATGAGTCTGTGAGTCCATGAGTCCGAAGAAGTGGAAAAATGGTTAAGTGTTAGAAATTATTATGAGTATGTGAGTCTGTGAGTCTGCAAGTCCGAAGAAGTGGAAAAATGGTTAAGTGTTGAGACTTTTCAGACGGAATTATGAAAGAAAGGTTACAAGACCATGATTCTATGAGTTCGTGAGTCCAAAGAAATGGAAAAATGGTTAAGTGTTAAAGGACTTATTATGAGTCCATGAGTCTGTGAGTCCGCGGGTCTAAAGAAGTGGAAAAATGGTTAAGTGTTGAGAATTTTCGGATGGACTTATGAAAGAAAGGTTACAAGACTGTGAGTTTGTGAGTCCGCAAGTCTGAAGAAGTAGAAAAATTGTTAAGTGTTAGGAATTATCATGAGTCTGTGAGTCCGTGAGTTTGAAGAAGTGGAACAATGGTTAAGTGTTGAAACTTTTCGGATGGAATTATGAAAGAAAAGTTACAAGACTATGAGTCTGCAAGTCCGAAGAAGTGGAAAAAAAGTTAAGTGTTAGTACTTATTATGAGTCTGTGAGTCCGTGAGTCCAAAGAAGTGGAAAAATGGTTAAGTGTTGAGACTTTTCCGATGGACTTATGAAAGAAAGGTTACAAGACTGTGAGTCTATGAGTCTACGAGTCCGAAGAAGTGGAAAAATGGTTAAGTGTTAGAACTTATTATGAGTCTGTTAGTTCGAAGAAGTGAAAAAATGGTGAAGTGTTGAGACTTTTCGGACAAACTTATGAAATAAAGGTTATAAGACCGTGATTCTATGAGTCTGTGAGTCCGAAGAAGTGGAAAAATGGTTAAGTATTGGGACTTATTACAAGTCTGTGAGGCCATGAGTCTGCATAGACGAAAATAATATAAGGGTGGGATTTATGCTTCTGTGAATTCGTGAGTCCACAAAGATAAAAATGGTTAAGTATGGGAACTCTTCGGATGGACTTATGAAAGTGAGAGTTATGCCTTCATGAGTCCGTGAGTTTGTTAGTCTGCATAGATGAAAAGAATCTAAGTTTTGAGACTTTTCGAGCAAACTCATGAAAGAAAGAACTCAGATACATTATTGGAACAAAATTGTACATAATTTCATGGATCTTGTTAAATTATTTTATCCTAATAATTTTTTTTGGCTACACATTTTGCAGATTTAGCAACATTTATATCAAAATGGGATCACCACAAAGTTCAAAATCATGGAAGATGCACAGGGAGGCTTACAGCCAGGAAGATGGGATCATAGGGATGTATGTTAATATGGGTAATGAAGGTATGAATTCAAATAGACATGGAGAAGGTAAGGAAGAAAAAATGAACTTGGTAGAGACTATAAAAAGTTTGCAAAAGGATATACATAGTTATAAAGTTGATAATGAGAGACTTATGAAATCCAAGGAGCAGCAGGAAGACTTCAACATCAAGTTAATGCAGAACTTGGACATAATAGAGAAGAAGATGGATAAGGAGACTGAGTCAATCAGATCAGGGAACCATAAGTTTCATGATAAGAGAAGAAGAGCAAGAAGTGTTGGCATACATCGCCATCATTCTCCAAGGAATTCAACTAGGGGAGCACATAGAAGTTCCAGTCCATCCCATGTTAGGAAGCATAAGAAAAGGTCTAGGATGGATGAGATGTAAGGGGAAATGGAAAAAATCAAGCCTCCTATATTTGATGGTGAGAACAAGAAGGATGAGGATGCAGAGACATGGTTGCTAGGCATGAGGAAGTATTTTCAATTGCATAATTACTCTTCACAAGAAGAAGGAAGAATTTTCATCTATCAGTTCAAAGGAAAAGAATCAATGTGGTGGGATCAATTTGTGCAGGTGCAAAACATTGATGAAAAGAAGGTCACTTGAGGGAATTCAAGAGGTATTTCCAAAATAAATACTTGACTAAGAAATACTATGATAAGAAAATGAAGGAGTCCTTTGAACTCAAGCTTGGGAGTATGACCATTGATGAATATGAAAGAAGGTTTTTAAAGTTGTTGAGGTATGTTTCTTTCATCAAGGGTGAGCAAGTTAAAATCCAAAGGTACTTGAGTGGGATTCCATCTTTTATCAGTGATAATATATAATATGATGATCCCAAGACACTATAGGAAACTATAAGGAGGGATAAATTCCTTTATGATCATCATAGAGGAAGACCAACTTTCAAAAGAACGTGGGAAGACAAAAATAAAAGTATGATGGACTAGAGGAAGAGGGGGATCAAGCCACCATTCTTCAAAAATAATTCTCAGGGACAACCAACCTCTAAAGAACCTAGAATGACAGAGGCAATAAGGCAAAGAACAAGGAAACCACCTACTCAATGTCGGGGTTGTGTAGGAGATCATGTGTTGAGAGATTGCCCTCATAAAGGTGAAAAAGTGAAGACTTCTTACAATGTATAGCAAGCTGAAATAGTGGGGAACATGGGAAGAAGTGTACCAAGGATCTATGCAGCTCTAGATAACAAGCAAGTTGATTTTCAGTCACACATGATTGAAGTGGAAGGTAAAATCAACAACCAAACAATTGATATTTTAATTGATTCATGAGCTAGTCATAGTTATTTAGATCCTAACTTGGTGGAGAGATTTTATTTTCCAAGAAGCAAGATTGGAACATCTTTGTTGGTGAAGCTAGACACATGATCTAAAAGGAAAATTATTGAGATGGTTAAGGCATGCCCAATGGACATGAATGTATTGAGCACCAAGGCAGATTTGAACACCATACCTTTAGGTTCCTATGACTGCCTAATTGGTATGGATTGGTTGGACCAACACCATGATGTCCTATACTGTTATAATAAGGAATTTACTTGATTAGATCATAAAGATAATTTAAGAACAGTACAGGGAATTCCCAGGGAAGTAACTGTCAGAGAAATTTCATCCTTGCAGCTGAAGAAGAGTTACTGAAAAGGGTGTCAAATATTTGTAGCAAATATGGAAGAGACACCTAAAGAGAAGATGTTAAATATTGAAGATTATTTAGTTCTAAAATAGTTTGAAGATGTATTTAAGGAAACACTAGGATTTCCACCCAAGAGATATATTGACTTCTCCATCAATCTGATTCCTCGAGCAGCTCCAGTATCTAACACCCCTTATAGGATGAGTGCACTGGAACTTAAGGAATTGCAAATGCAATTGGAAGAGCTTCTGAAGAAGGGATATATATGCCCAAGTGTGTCACCTTGGGGTGCCCCAATACTATTTGTGAAGAAAAAGGATGGAACATTGATACTTTGCATTGACTTCAGGAAGTTGAACAAGGCAATTGTGAAGAACAAGTACCCTTTACCAAGGATAGATGACCTCTTTGAGAAACTCAAATATGCAAAAAATATTCTCTAATATCGAACTCAGTTCAGGCTATCATCAGGTAAGAATTAAATAAGAAGGCATCAACAACACTTCTTTCAGAACAATATATGGCCATTATGAGTTCACAGTGGTGCCATTTGGGTTAATGAATGCATCAACTATCTTCATGTGTTTAATGTATGGCATTTTCAGGGATTACCTAGATAAGTTTGTCATTGTCTTCTTGGATGACATTCTTATATATTGTAAGTCTGAAGAATAGCATGAGCATCACTTGAGTATGGTATTACATGTGTTGAGGGAGAATCAATTGTATTCCAAATTGAACAAGTGCTCATTCTATCATAAGAAAATTCATTATTTGGGCCATATCATTTTAGAGGATGGGATAGCAGTGGATCCAGAAAATATAAGGGCCATTGAAGGATGGCCAACACCAAGGAATGTCTCGGAGGTGAGGTCATTCATAGACCTTGCGAGATACTATAGAAGATTTATTGAAGGATTCTCAAAGATTGCACACCCAATCACTTCCTTGCAAAAGAAAGGTGTGAAGTTTGAGTGGACATTGGATTGTGAAAGAAGTTTCCAACACTTAAAGAATTTACTAACAAGTTCTCCAATACTAAGGATTGCTAATCATATTAAAGACTTAATTGTATGTACTGATGCTTGCAAAGAAGGGCTTGGGGGAGTTCTTAGTCATAATGGGTTTGTGGTCTGCTATGAATCAGGGAAATTAAAGGAGCATGAAAGGCACTATGCTACTCATGATTTGGAATTGTCATCTATAGTGCATGCCTTGAAGATGTGGAGGCACTATCTCATGGGAAAAATATTTGAGTTGAGAATGGACCATAGTGGTTTGAAATATTTATTTGGACAACCAACTCTAAATTCCAGGCAAAGCAAGTGGTTAGAATTCCTTAGTGAATATGATTTTAATATAAAGCATATCAAGGGGAAAGAGAACAAGGTGGAATATGCACTCAACAAAAGGGTTCATGAGATGCATGCTACAACCATTAGCATGTACCAATCAGATTTGAAAGATAGAATTTTAAAGGCTGCAAAATCAGATTTGCAGTACATGGACATAAGGACAAAATTACAACAAGGTATTTTGCAGCAGGAAAGTGAAGAATACAAGTTGAAAAAGGGAGACATTCTCTTATATAAGGGAAAAATTTATGTGTCAAATTCTCAGGAATTGAAAAAAAAACTGATTTTAAAAGAAATGAATAATGTGCCTTATGTTGGACACCTAGGTTACCAGAAAACTATTGTAGATGTCAAGAGCCAACAATATTGGTTAGGGATGAAAAAATATGTTGCGGATTCTATTGCTAAGTGTTTGGAATGTCAAAAATTCAAGGCTGAGCACAGACACCCAATTGGTCTGCTATAGGCATTACCCATTCCTGAGTGGAAATGGGAAGTTGTAACAATGGATTTTCTCACCAAGTTTCCCAGAATAACCAAACAAAATGATTCCATCATGGTGGTGGTGGACAAGCTTACTAAAGCTTCCCACTTTATTCCAGTAAATATCACTCACAAGGCAATCAATATTGTTGATATTTATATGAGGGAAATTGCTCGACTGCATGGTATACCCAATACCCAAGACCATTGTGATTGAATGAGATCCAAAATTTACCTCAAATTTTTGGAAAGGGTTATTCAAAGGATTTGGAACCAATTTGAACTTTAGCATGGCCTATCATCCAGAGTCAAATGGGAAAACAGAGAGAGTAAATCAAGTGATTGAAGATATGTTGAGGATGTATGTGATGAATAAATCATCCAAATGGGAGGATTACTTGCATTTGGTGGAATTTTCTTATAACAATGGGTATCAAGCATACCTAAAGATGAGCCCATTTGAAGCTTTGTATGGTAGAAAATGCAACACACTAGTGAGTTGGGACAACCCAACAAACAGACCAGTGGTTGGGCCAGAACTACTCAGGGAAATTGAAGAGCAGATGATGAAAATCAAGCAGAATTTAAAGGTTGCCCGGGACAGGCAGAAATGTTATGTTGATAAAGGAACAACTCACAGAGAATTTAAAGTGGGTGACCATGTGTTCTTGACAGTAAAAGCCAAGAGAAGTTCCATGAGGTTGGGAAATTGTTCAAAGTTAGTCGCTCGTTATTGTGGGCCATTTGAAATCCTGGAAAGGATTGGGCTTGTAGCATACATGATTTCCTTACCTGTATCAATGTGTATTCATAATGTATTCCATGTATCATTGCTTAAAAATTACGTACCTGATGCTAATCATGTCATTGATTGGAATGTGATTCAAGTGGAGCAAGAAAGCAACTTTCAAGTGCATCCTGTGTGCATATTGGACTGAAAGATCAAGTAGCTCTGAAATCGATCCATAGGGATAGTAAAGGTCCAATGGACCTAGTTATACGGTCCTGAAGATGCAACTTGGGAGCATGAAGAGGCTATGCGAGCAGAGTATTTGCATCTTTTTGAAGACTTTTGAAGTTTTTGTTGTATATGTGTATATACTACATTGATGACAATGCATAAATAAGGGGGAGGGGAATGTAATACTCCTAGGTCAAACCCCCAATTGTACATATAATTGTAAATGTAAATATGCTTATAGGACGGTGAGTCGTTGGCACTTGGTTTTGGTGTTGCATGCACTTGGGTAAGTGCGCAGAGATTCATTATTAAGATAAGGGTGCACAAGTCATAATGTTGCATGCACTTGGGTAAGTGCGCAGTGGTGAACTGGAAGTGCACAGAGTTGATTTATATATGACTACATATGTATTGAGGCTGAAGTGTTTATGTGGTTATTAGGATGGAGAGCCAAATGTTAAATGGCTAGTGATCCATCATTGTAATATGTAATCACATGCAAATATTAATGAAATCACATCGTTGTTGTAGACCAACCATGTAAAAAAGTATGGAGGGCTAAACTCCACTAGATAGGGAAAGGGGCCTAAGAGTTAATGTTAAGAGGCTAAGTTATTGGGGCTTAAGCCCAAAGGAATATTATATTAATATTCCTTAAAGTATAACGTATGGATAATTATTTTATCCTAAGTTCTAAGGATGGGGACAAGTGGATCCAAGGTAGTTCTCAACATGACAAGTGTCAAGTTGGGAACATGCATACATATAGTTGGATTTAGTTCATTTTGGGGGAATCCATATTCATTCCTTTAGGAAGGGATCTATCATTTGTACTTTGTTGTTACCATATTGGTACATGTACTTGCACCCTGGTTGGCTTGGGAGCTGGATGAAAGAAACGGGTTGTCAGGCCCATAGGATATTGAAGAGGTAGGTTGTCAGGCCCGTGAGCATTCTCTCTAGGTGAGGGAATTGTTGGGAATTGATTCTCGAAGGTGCCAAACTGCAACTACATGTCTTTGAGACTTCTTGTCTAGCATGTTGTTGAAGCCTCAGAAAGGAAGTGGGGCAGTTGAGGAATTGTTGAGAAAATAAGGGGCACACTTCCTGGGGTGGGCCAAGCATTTGGGGAATGAGGGACTGTAGGCTATTGAAGAGGCGAGTTGTTAGGCCTGTGCGCATCCTCTCTAGGTGATGTAATTGATGGGAATTGATTCCTGAAGGTGCCAAAATGCAGCTACAGGTCTCTAAGACTTCTTGTTCATCGTTTTATTGAAGCCTCAAAAATGAAGTGGGGAAGTTGAGGGACTGTTGAGCAGAGAAGGGGAAGACTTCCTGGGGTGGGCCAGGCATGTGGGGAATGAGGGGCTATAGACTGTTAGTTTGATTTAGCACATGTATCTGATTTTCTATGTTGTTAAAGAGACCTTAGCTGGGTTAGGAATCCTTTACCTATGTGGAGTTTATCCCCAGCTCGGGGGTGACTCACTGCTGAGAATTATGAGTAGTGCGGTCTAAGGATGGGAGGAACATGGAAGTTATGCATGCAGTTGGTGTTTATTTACTGAGATACATGTCATTTATGTGCTTATTTCAATTACCGTGTCTGTGAAATTATGAGTTTCTGTCATGGAATCTTTGTTGTTAAATTTTATATATGAATTGTTATTGGTGCATGCATGTTGTTATTATTTCCGCTTAACTTTGTTCAGATGAAACATTTATTATTTAATTTAATGGTATCAGAATTCAAAATTTGGATGTGGCATTTCCCAGCAGGTGACTAGGAATGTTACAAAATTGGTATCAGAGAAAATTTGTTGAGTTGTTGGTAATGGGGACATTACATAACCCTTGTGGTCCTAAGCCTAAATCATCAAAGGACTCGGAGGAAAAATTGGTGGCATACCAACTAAGAAACAAAACCATCTTGGTCATTGATGAAATGAGTAAGAAGATGGAGGGTTTGGGTTTGAACCCCCCCTCCTCCACAGGAGTAAAGGGTCAGGGGATACAATATTTTCTTTCAAAATCCCAATCTAGATATGCAATAGACATGGCAACATGAAAACAATTGTCCATTTTTGGGGCCCTTAGAGAAGCGCAAACCCTAGAAGGGTGGTTGAAATGAAAATCATCTCTTTCAACTCCAAGGGTGTGGCGAACCCGTCCAAAAAAATCACTCTCCAGCGGTTGGTGGAGTCGACATATCCAGACCTTATACTTCTTCAAGAGACATTGGGGGAAGCAGCCTCAATCACCCCTTTTTTGGAATCTTTCCTAAAAATATGGAAGTTCATTGGAGTAGATGATAAAGGTAGATATGGAGGATTGGCCATAGATTGGAATACCATATCAGTAAAAATCTTGAATTCTTGGGGTTTCGAATTGGGTTTGGGGGTAAACATTTTCCAAAAATATTTGGGCAAATATCTCACAATGTTGAATGTGTATGGCTCGAATCAGGATCGAGTCATCTTATGGGACAAATTTTTTAACAAGTATTTTATATGCAATCATGATCCCATACTAGGAGGTGATCTCAATTTCTCAATAGGGATGGTCAAATCTTGGGGCCCTGGAGCATGCCTCGATCCCCTCTCTGACTACTTTAGTCATATATTAAGCAAAAAGGGACCGATCGACATTGCACCCACAAAGCTTAGTCCCTCTTGGTGTAGAAAAAAAATTGGGGAAGATTATATTGCTAAAAGAATAGACCATTTCCTCTTCTCGGAAAATCTGCTTGAGTCACCCCTAAACTTCAAACGATGGATTGGTTACGGAGGATAATCGAACCACCACCCGATTTTCATGGAAATTGATGGAAAAACACATAAACCTGTTATTCCTTTGAAATTCAACTCTTCTTGGCTAAATGATTAGGAATTTATCTCCCTGATAAAGGAAACTTGGATTCCTATTGATCAAAATGAGGAAGTAGGGCAGCAGCCCAGTTTTCAAATAATCTAAAAAGATTAAAAAAGGCCATAGTGGAGTGGGATCGCCAGAAAAGGAAGAAGGATGAACATGAATTAATCGAAGCAAAAGAATACCTCCAAGTTATTTATGAATTGGAGGGAGGGTGTTTTGACTTCCTTGAAACAAAAGAGGCCATGCTATCATTGGAAAAGAAGAGAAGAAAACTCTTAGAAGAGAAAGAAAACACTTAGAGACTTAAGAGTCGGGATTTGTGGTTAGAAAGAGGGGATGAGAATACAAAATTCTTTCAAGCCTATGAAAAAGGGAGGAAGATGAAAAACACAGTGTGGAGCCTCATTGATCCATTGGGAAGACCCACCTCTTCTTTTGAAGGAATGGCTCAATTGGGGACCAGACACTTTCAGAATCCTTTCAAAGTTGATGGTTGAGTTTCAATCGATGCCATTTTATGAATGGATCTCTTCTTCCCTATATTTGTATATGATGAATATAATAGGGCCCTTATGGATGAGGTAACCGAATATGAGCTAAAATAAGTCCTCCTTAGCTTTCAAAAAAAAAAAAAATCCCAGGCACGAATGGTTGGACCATAGATTTATTTGTATGGCTATATGAGCTTATTGGAAAATATATTCTCAAAGTGGTAGAAGAGTCTCTCTTAAATGGACACATCCATGCACCTCTAATTGCAACGTTTATTGCTCTCATCCCAAAGGTGGACGATCCAAAATCCCTAGAAGACTTTATACGCATCTCACTCTATAATTGTATCTACAAAGTGGTGTTTAAGATTATTAGTAGACAGATAAATACCATCCTTTCAAAATCTATCTCACATGAACAATTCAACTTTATAGAAGGTAGGCATATTCATGAAGCAATTGGGGTGGGACAAGAGGCACTACATAGTATAAAAACTCAAGAGGATAAGGGAGCAGTGGTAAATATAGATCTCTCAAAATCCTATGACAAAGTTAGTTGGATTTATATAAGTCTATTGTCGACTCACCTAGGATTTGAGATTCCCTTTATAAATTGGATCATGTGTTTTATTTCAACAATATCTTTTGCAGTACTAATAAATTAGGCAGCTTCCCCTTTCTTTTCAGCAGAACGTGGACTAATACAAGTATGCCCCTTGTCCCCTCTCCTCTTCCTTTTGGTATTCAAAGGGATCAGCAAGGCTATTGGAGAAGCAAGAACCATGGGAGAATTTCAAGGCATATCAATCTCTTCCACTTTAAATATTTCTCATATCCTTTTGTAGATGATATCTTGATTTTCTGCAATGGTCAGAAAGGGGATGCAAATAGATTAAAAGTGACTTTAGATCTCTTTGGGAGGGATAGTACAAGGATGCAGATAAAAAAACATAATTCCACCATCTCTACCAACAATATGAATGTGGAAGAGTTGGATTGTTACAAGGGCCACTTTCCGTTTGATCAAAAGACCCTTGACGAAGGGCTCAAATATTTGGGTTTCCACCTTAAACCAAATTGCTACAAAAATGAGGATTGGTCATGGATTTTATCAGAACTAGAAAAGAGACTGAAGTCCTAGAGCTTTTGTTGGATCTATAGAGTGGGAAGATTGATTCTGGTTAAATCGGTGCTTGAAGAAATTACGGTAAACTGGATGTAACTTGTCTGGATTCCTAAAGGAATTTTAGAAAAAGTAAGACGAACTTGCTTTAAATTTGTATGGGTTGTCTCAAAGGATCATTTTTTCTTGCCTTGGGTGAAATGGGATGCTTTGGAAACTCCAAAAATGATGGGGGGTTGGGGTTTAAAAACCATCTTTTATTTTTCAAAGGCTCTAGCAACAAATTTCATTTGGATACTAATTACAACAGACAGTATTTGGACCAAAGTAATCTCACATAAATATATAAGCCTGGACTCAGTGGAGGAATGGATCTAAAGGCCCACAAAGGAGACTTTAAATTGCTCCATTATCTGGAAAGCAATTATAAATTATTTCTAGGTGATTGGAGACGGACTGGCCTAGCGAGTGGGAAATGGCACAAAAGTCAGAGTGGGTATTGATCCCTGGTCGGGGAGTGGAAGAAACCATTTACTCCCCCGGGGTTTTTTAGATTGTCTACATGCTCAGGGGATATTCCATCTATCCCAAGATGCAGATATGTACAAAACTACAATTTGGGGTAAAAAATGGAAGGAGGCTGAAACATTTGGGTTGGGGGAGGACTATGTTGGTTTATGGTCATAATACATTAGTGCTCTCAAAATAGGGCATATCCATATTACAATAAGGGAGGATTAAATGGTGTGGAAACATGCCCCTCACAGAGTCTACACCCCAAAAGTCAGATACTCACAAATCAACATTAATCTAATACAACATGAACCCTCCTGGTGATGGAAAGGGGTATGGAAGATTAAATTTCCTTTAAAATCTCGTATTTTCATGTGGTGCTTGATTAAAAATAAAGTTCCAACTTGGGATAGACTGAATTTCAGAAAGTTGGAAGGACCATGTTGGTGTGCCCTTTGTAAGGATGTTGAGGAAACTATCTTACATCTGTTCTTACATTGTCCTTTTGTCAAACAAATATGGACAGAATTCACAATTTCTTTGAGCCAAGCCTATAGGTGGCAGGGCCTAACAATTGAAGGAGCTTGGAAATCATGGGTTTCAAATCTAGCAAACATAAACATAAAATCCATTCCACTAATCATAAATTGGGGGGCCTGGCTAGCTAGAAATGCATCCATATTCAAATATCTTTCTTCCAACCCAAAACGCATTGTTGTTGAGAGCATTATCATTTTCTCCCACTTCTCTCAAGGAAAAGAACAATTTCTAGTTCGATTTATTACGGAAGAAATTGTGAACACCTCAAAGCCATGGGATTTTTTTGATGGGGCATCCCAAAATGACTCGCAACTCAATGGATGTGGGGATGTTCTCCATCTCTCCAACACCCATTTCTTCAATCTAAATATGGGATCAGGACTCAGGACAAACAACTATGTAGAACTGATGGCTCTAAAACTATTATTGACCTTCATAGAAGAAAAAGGATTCACCACCCTACATATTTTTGGTGATTCCATGATAGGTATAAAATGGATCAAAAGAACTCAAAGATGCCACGATATTAGACTCCTCCCATTTTTTGATGATGTGCTTTCCATTTTGGCCTTGTTTGAGTCTTATACTATTCGTCGTGTTTACAAGGAACGTAATATGGAAACCGATGCACTCTCTAAGGCAGGTCTACAGTTGAATCTCGGGTAATGGTAGATAGAGGAAGTAAAGGACAACATCCATTTTGATTTTTATCCCAGACCCTTTATAGGCGTGACAATATTGGTAGGCAGAGCCTCTGTTTCTTCACATACATGATACTTGAAGTTGGTTCCAGTCAGTTTTGTTTTTACTATGTTCCATGGTCATTTTCTGTATATGTCACACCATATGCAGTATTGTATATCTCTTTTTCTCAGACATTAGTGTTAAAATATGTATCCAACAGAAGTTCTAAACAATTAAAAAGAATTTATATGTATGTGTGGTGTTTTTTTCCCTCTTGTCATAAGAACAAAGTCCTACAGTTCCATTATGATTTATGTTTTCACTTATTTGGACAACATGTTTGGAAAGTTTATACATGTATATTTAGACATATTTGCTGAAAATATTATGAAGAGGCAAACTATATGGCATTTTGTATATGTATCATCTTCTGAATTTCGTCCATTTTGGATGAAAAGTATTTGTATGAACCTCATCCTTGAGGGATGAAAGGTTATGATTGACAAAATACATGACTACATGTATTATTCATAATGCAAATTTTATTTCTACTTGAGATAACATTTATGCTTTTTTCCAAGGGAAAAAATAAGAAAGCTTGAGCCAAACAAAGTTTTTTAACTACTATGATAGAACCATGAATGGACTTTATATAAATAAGGCCTGTAAATTTTTCTATTCTAAATAAATATCACTTTTCGTGTAAGAAATCTTGAGTCAAACAAATGTTTTTAACTACTATGATAGAAACATGAATGGACTTTATATAAATAAGGCAAGCTCTAAAAATACATAAGTTTTATAGTAAATATTCTCAAAACAAGTGACCAACCTCAAATCTAAAATAATTCATTCCATTTAGATCTTACATACCTGCTAAGGTCAAGTACCTTGGAAATTTTGATTTCTGCCATGCATGTAGTACCCATTTGAGTCCTTTCAAATGACTCACCATGAATCACCATGTTTTCCATTTGTACTTTCACAACATGATTAACACCATGTCTCTAGTTCTTACTTCCGTGACTTGTTTAAACCTTTAGACAACCACCTCTCTAACATTTTAAGCATCTACCTCTCTACCATCCCATTGACATTACTCATAATTACATTTTGTAGGACTCCAAGTGGTTAACATGCACTATGGTTTGTGTTTATATTAATATGAAACTATGTGTTAAGAATGTGTCAGAGTTCAAAGATACGTGGAATTTACATAGATTTGTTTCACTGTGTGGGACATAGGTGTCCAAGACAAAATCCACCATCTGTGGAGATAGAATATGGTCAATTCCCATGGATACTCAATTTTCATGTGTATTTTAGTGGAAGTTGAAACACCCCCAAAAATATTTAAATGGTAGGATGAATTGTCTTGAATCATCTTGAAGGGGTTAGTTACCAAGGATCGTATGCTCTAAAACCAAATGTTATGAACCAAATTCCCCAGATAGTATAAAAATAGAAAGAAAAAGTAACTCCACGCCTTTAGAATGATTAAGAGTCAATGAATAAGAATCCACTTAGAGGGGGTAACCTTCCTTTACAATATATCCAATGCACAAGACAATATGCCTATTCAAATGAATCTCCTTTATTATAAATAGGAGATAAAGTGAGCATGATTTAACCTACCACTAAGTCAACCTAACCATAACTAATATACTAATAATGAATGAAGGTTAGGGCCTTAACCAAATCTCTCCCTCAATCTCATCACAGAACCTATGGAACCACAATGTCCAAAACGAAACCGTTCTTCCTCTATCTCCTTGGATTTATACCTTTCATGGTCTATTGGAAGGCCAAAGGACTCAAGAATCAGTTATGGAAAACCAACCATCTACCTAGGGAGTTTTTCCACCTATCCACCATCTCTCTACTTGTAAAATGGCCCAAGAAAAAGTTGCAATATCCTTCTTGGGAATCAGGATCCTTATGTGCATGAAACATCATTTGGGCCCATTGACATAGGAAAAAATCGTGAGTCAATTTCACAAGTTTACCTAGAAAAAGGGACCAATTAAAACTTCCTCCGTTGAAATGGCAAACCCTCAAGTTGCATCTTACCTTGCCATTGGTTCTAGAGAATTACTAGTTATGGCTTGGCTTTCCATATGGGTTCTTATACTTTTAATATCCAATGCAACTAACAATGTGAATGAAAAATGAAACTATTATATCACTAATCTAGCCTATCTAGTTCTATTTAATTCTTGGCTAGAAGTGCTATAAAGATCCAACTTGACATGAAACAAAAGGAGAGGTACAAAGAGTAGTGAGAATAGTCCACCAACTAATGTCTGCACCAAACCTCAAGGAAAACTCTAAGGATTGAATATAGCCTACAAATAACTAAGAGAACACCTATTCCACATCAAAATGTTGGACATAAGCAAAGGGTAAAGTACAGAGACAAAAGAAAATAGACCACCATATATTGTTTGCATAAAACCAAAAACTTTCTTTGAGGACTAAAGATAACCTACAAATCACCAAGAGATACATCCAACTTGTTACCAAAGCATATGATAAGTGAGTATTGAAATTGTAAGCAAGAGAATAGTCTGCAAGCCACAACATCCATCCCCACAAGCACCAAGAAAGATTATAATAATAGAACACAACCATCCACAACTTGCAAGATTATAGAAACACAAGATAACAATGTCCTTTATTCAACATATGAAGATAGAAGACAATGCCAAATGAACTACCATTTACAAAAGTGTGAAGGTTTAATTTATAGAATGTCCTAATGACTCTTGGCCTTCCTACATGACTCTTGGTCTTCCTATCCAACTTGGCCAACCCACTCTACAAACTTGTGTTCTCATTTCAAACAGGATGATGTGATATATTTAAC
The DNA here is from genome assembly GCA_010110895.2 of Picea sitchensis. Classification (NCBI taxonomy): domain Eukaryota; kingdom Viridiplantae; phylum Streptophyta; class Pinopsida; order Pinales; family Pinaceae; genus Picea; species Picea sitchensis. The sequence goes on from SNQJ01S0013784.1 coordinate 25,885, forward strand.
ATAAATAAAAAATTGAAATCACAATATTTCAATGTGCACTTTCACCAAAATTATGTTCTAGTGCTTGTGGACTTGACAATGGCTTGGGAATTAGTTTTCCTCATAAAATACAATCGATGACTTGCACATTATAGGTCTTTTTTTCTCTTGATTTTAAAACTTGTGTATCTGGGAGACCATCTTCATGTTTAGTCTTCTTGGATGGAGGTGTCTTGGTCCTTCATCCCCTCTTTGATTTTCCAACTTCGCCCTTGATGTTTTCTTGTTTTCCATGTCCATATGTGTGTTCCTTTGCCTTACTTTAGAGTTCATACTTTGCCTCTTTTTCTCTAAGTCAATGCCTTCAAATAGGTAGTATAAATATGCAATAGGAAGCCTCTCATCCATGAGCTTTAAGGCTTGCCATTTCATGGCTTCTCTGATCCAGAGAGTTCTCATTTCCCTCTTATTAAAGTATGCTTGATTAAACATAAAATAACTCTCTCAGACACTCATTGTAAATGCCTTAAAAGTTCCCTTACTCCATTGATGACATGATATCTCAAACATCGAGTGTGTTGAAGGGAGTGCAAGTATGTTATACCTTGAGTTATCAACAAGTTTTATCACTTGAAACACATAAAAATCAAATAGTTCGAGTGATGGATTTTCATGCAAAAACCTTTTTCAATATATTTTCATTAACACTTCTCTAAAATTTTCATATAAGACATAATTGAAAACATGGGCACTAGTTACACTTGCATTTAAAAGAAGCTTAAAAATATTTTCTGCATTAATCAAAATCTCCTTTGAGGCAATATCATTAAGCATTCACATGGGAACTCTTGAAAGTCTTTCCAAAATACTCATGAGATTTACGGTGGTAGTTTATGGAAAAGTATTGCCACAAGTTCTATAAATATTTTTCATTAATTTAGGAGCAATGGTGAAGGTAAAAGGAGGAGACATGATCATTCATTTGTATGAAATTTTGATACCCTGTGCCTTTCTTTGACAATTCTATGAGAACATTTAACATAAAAAAAATCTTTCAATGGTATTCTTTGTGCTTATTCTTTGTTCCATATACTTTCTTTAAAAATGAGAATCCAAACTTAAAATCCATTCTTTTGAGTTCTTCTTAACATTATCCAATATGAACTTGAATGTTAAGTTAAACAATGGAGAAAAGGGGATGATAAAGAATGGTTTCATCCAACTTCTCCGTTGTTGGTTTCTGAAGCATATGCTCCATTCTTCCTAACATGAGATTCATAAGAATAGCAAAGGCATAGGATAATA
>SNQJ01S0013784.1:27178-55990 GCA_010110895.2 Picea sitchensis
TCCCAAGATAGGTCTTCTTCGTGAATCCCTTTTACATTCTTAAGGTCTTCCCACCAAATGGAAGCCTTTCCATTCAAGTTGAAGGTGGCTACTCGGGCCTTCAAGTTTTCTGAGAAGTCATGGACTCTGAAATATTTCTTTAGTCCAAGCAGCTAGGCCTCCGCTTCCTCTCCCTTATTTATTTCACTGTTGAAGGAGGGTGGTTTGGCCTTCTTGAACTCTTCGAGATTATGACTCTTGGAAAGTTTTTGCTTCTTTCATTTTCTTCGGGAATGAGAACTAGTTCTGCTGCTAGAAGATCCCTCGGAGTTTCCATCTTCCTTTCCAGAAGAATCCTCCGACGCTTGTCGCTTATCTCTGGGGTGGACCTTTCTCAAGGTGCTCCTTTCAGTTCGGCCACTGACATGACCATGTTTCTGTGTCTCAGGTTCATGTTGCAATTGTCTTTGTATGTCGGATAAGCTCTGCAGTAAAACTGCATTAATTTTCGTTTTCTTCTCTTGCTCTTTTATCATCCTCTCGTTGTCATCCTTGCAGCTCTGCAATTTGACCATGAGGCTCCTCACAGTCTTAGCTAGATCTGGAGGGGTCCCTACCGCCCTCCTTTCGTCAGACTCTTCGTCTCTATTGTGGGATCCCTCCCCCACTTCATGGTGAGTCACCATTCTATACATCTGTAATTTCCCACGGTTGATCTTCCGCTTGTGTGCAAGAGAAAAACACCGGTTGTTAGTCAATGTTTATATTCATTTATAACGAGTACATAATTCATATTTTTCACATGCACACGCACAATAGGAGTTTTCATTCTTAACCTCGACTTGTGATTAAAAAGGTTAAGACAGGGGGGTTACTCCTTTTAGGAGTGTTTCAAACGGAGCTCCTACGCAACTCGTTCATGAGCCCAAGTAGGCCAAGTGTTGTAACCATGCTCTGATACCAATTTATAACACACCCACTACAAGAACTAAGATTTTTTGGCTTTTTCCTTCTTTTCACCGAGGAACAGAATTCCCCAAATTCCTATGGGGCCTGATGCAGTTCCTACCATCCCTTATCCTTACCCATGTGATTGTGGGTTATGACCACATGCCTTACCGGAGAGGTACTTCCGACTTTCGCGATTCGGGAAATCGTGATGCATGTGTTCCCCTGCTCTCTTGTCTCTCGAAGTGCTGAAATCCAAAGGGGACCAATAGTTTGTCATAACTAAAAATGCCTCAGATTAAAACATGTCACTTCACCTTTCGGGGTTTCACGTACTGGGTTTTCGTAGTATAAGAGGACGAGGGGTTCCTACCCTTCGGTTTCACGGGTGCGAAAACACCAAAAACCCTATATCCACCAAACTCATTTCGGGGTTTCATCCCTCAGAGTTTCGCGTCTGGCGAATACAAGGAAAACTGTCCTTTAGAAATCCCGGGTACCGAAACGTCGAGACACCAAAACTATATGTGCTAATCCATTTCAGGAGTTCACCTATTGGTATTTCGCGGTATGTGAGGACAAGAAACTTACCCTTGGGTATCCCGGGTGCCAAAACGTCGAAACATCACAACTCATCCATGCTAGTCCATTTCGGGGTTTCGCTAATCGGGATTTCGGGACATGCAATGACAGGAGGCCTCACACCTGGGTTTCCCGGGAGCCGAAACTCTGAAACCTATATATATATATATATATATATATATATATATATATATATATATATATATATATCGCTCAACCTATTTCGGGAATTCACAAACCGGGTTTTTGGGATATGCGACGACAGGAGGTCTCACACCTGGGTTTCTCGGGAGTCGAAACTCCTAATTTTCCCATGTACAAAATAATAATTCAAAATTTACAAAAAGATAAGCCCTAATGATGATGTCATTCCCTAAAGGGGTGGCATTTTGACATAGAGAGTAACATGTTGAGTTGTCTGAGGGAGTAGTTGGGCCTCCAAAGGCATGGTTTCCATGTGCAAGGGCCTCCCTCCATCAAAACATGCCAAGTCATCATCGAATCCACTAACACCATCGGACCTTAGCCCTCAAATATGATGTCAAGCCCTAGAATGTGATGTTTTAGGCCTCCAAGGCCAAATGTTGGGCTAATGGAGGGATAGTATCCTCCTCCAAGGTGTACTCTCATGCATCCAAAGGAAAACTCATTATCCATGTGTCCCTAGGAGAGGGGGAGCATCACCCATTCTGTGGGTGTCATGCCCCAAGTGAAGGTCCAAGTTGTTGATGATTACAACTGCGTGAGACATCCTCCAGGGACACAGACCTGAGAGAGAGACCATGAGATGGGTGTGTAGTTCCTATCCGAGAGAGAAATGGAACGTTGTGTTGGCATCCTCCTTACAAAGAGTTGAGAAGAAATCCATATGATTCTCCTTTGTAACACAGTGAGAAATAAGATCTGTTGAGTTGGACATGTCTGTGGCTGAGCACAAGTGAACGTGTGAATTCCCATGAGTTGGGTGCATCATTATGAGACAGAGATGAAACGATGTATAAGCCTCCTCTGGGAAGAGAGTTGAGGTTATGAACTCCAGATGGCCCTCTTGTGTAACGTAGTGAGAAAGAAGATCTATTGAGTTGGACGTGCCTGTGGATGAGCACAGGTGAACGTGATCCTAGTGGTTGAGCACTAGTGAGTGTGGTTCTCCTGTGAGATGCAGTGATATAGAGAGACATCCTTGTGGCTGAGCACAAATGGATGTATGAGATCCCTTTCTATATTGTTCAAGAGTTACACTTACCCATAACCCTATTGATTATGTAAAGGGTACAGGTCGGCCCCACCTCAATGTAAAAGATAATTAATATGGTAAGTATTAATTATATTTTAGGTTATTGATGTCATCCCTATTGTGCCAATAGACACATCATTTGATGTGACAAGCCTTATATAAATAAAGGTGAATCCCCATTGAGGAAAAACACTTATCACTGTGTCATCTCATGATTTTAGAAGTTATGGTATGAAATTATGAGAATTACAACACCCTCTTGTGTGCTAGGTTTGGTGATGGTGTGGGAGGTATTTCTCTTGAGGAATATAACAAAGGATTGGTTGGGTTTTCTTCTCTTGTTGAGAAGGGTTTCCCAGGATACTTCTTGTGTTCTTTTGCATGGTTATTCTTCTTGTTTGTTGTAGTAGTTATGGTTCAAGTAATAGTTAAACAAAAAATTTAAAGAGAATACATGAGCCATAACTCATTGAAAACTCAACATGGTATCAGAGAAGGCTTGAAGAAGACCATTGCACATTAAAATTGAAGGAAAGGTCTACCAAAATCTGTTGTAAGTGTGAAGAGAAGAGGGTTGGACCTCTCCTTGAAAATTCAGTGGAAGATGATGAGGCCGGACCCCTCTTGACAATTTTGTGGTAGATGAAGAGGGCCAAATATTCCTTTTAAGTTTCTATGGTGAAGATACCCCACCGCTAGCCCAAGGGAAGGGTCAGAACCTCTCTAAAATTTATGTGGCAAAGTCCTGAAGATGGCCTCAGGCGGCTAGCCTAGGTCTAGCACTATAAGGAAGGATGGTTGTCCACATAAAATGGTTGCAGGCTTGAGAACAAGCTCAACCATAAACCGCAGCTAGGGAAAGACTCTGTGAGGATGCTACAGTAACACCCTAACACCCTAAGGCTGCCACACTAAACAACAGATCTATAATAAGAAAAGAGGGATGGAATTTTCTGTGGTAGAAGAAGAGGTTGGTCGGATGCCTCTAAGGCTACTGCAACCCAGAAGAAAGGTCCCTATGGTATGAAGGAAGGAGGCAGAACTCTCCTCAACTCCGTGGTAAAGTTTGAAGGGGTCGAACCTAGAAAATTTCTGAGTTACTGTAAAACCCTGACCAAGCTTTGGCTTCTAGTCTATATCATCACAGCATGCTAGTCACAAGTCTGCATGCTATAACAAATCATCAATATATGCAACTATTCACAAGACTTATCTTGAGGAAACCACTAAGAGATGTCATGATTTTTAATCAGTGAGCAACCTAGGGATTGTATTTGTAGTTTTTGTTTGGAGTATCGATCTTTCCTTATTTATATTGGAAGGCAATTATAGGTTGCAGCTAAGGCTTGGAATTCAACATGTAAAAGGGAAACAAGGAACGACAACTAAATAAAGTTTATGTAACTAGAGAATGGGTGGTCAAAAGTCTCACTTCTCCCAAGACTGAGAGAGCTGAAGGAAATGATAATTCTATGGTAAAGGTAAGGAGACCCGTGACAACACAGTTAAGGAAATGATAATTCTACAGACCTATGACAACATAGTTAAGGAGACCTATGCCCAAGTCAAACTTTTGAGTTATATCTATGTTGTCCTATTGCTCCATACTGTCATTTTGTCATATATTGATGCAAGTATTCAATGGTGGTGCTAGTATATATCCTAGAAAATTACAAAGTACATTGAAGATATTGGTAAGAAAATAGTGCTTGCTAAAGAAGAGCAAAATCTACCCTTGCCTAAAATGAACACACTGTTACAATCAAAATTGATGAAGTAGTTCCACCAAAAGAAATGTCTAATGTAACTACATATGATGATAGAGAAGTATTGTTTATTGAAAGAAAATTCAAATTTCAGGGTACACTGGGTTATCATGGGCATATATCACTTTGGAAAACACTTCTACTAGAGTTTCTTGTAGGTGGTGAGAAGAGTGTACTAGATCCGAAAGACAACAATAGTGATTGCTTGAAGTGTTTGGTCCTAAAAGGAATAAAGCCTTGATTACAGTCTTGAGCTACAAGGTTGATGTAGAGACTTGTATAGTAAAAGGTGGCTACAAGGAAAACAAACAAGGAATGTGATTGATCATCATGGCATTGACAAAGAAATAGAACCTCCATTGGTGTACACTCTGAGGTATGCACTTGTATATATATATTATTTGCATCATTATCATAAGGGTACTTGTAGGAGGAAGGAACCCTTGGTACAATAATGGACCCAAAGAAGTCTCAGTGCATTAAGAAAAGCAACACACTGGAAGTGAAGACTCTAGGTTTGATTGTTTTAAATTAGCATGCCTCTAACCTACATTTCTAAAGTTTCTACATTACAAGTAGGTGTTGTAGTTGTGACAACAAATGTTTTCATTGTAGAGATGTAATCATGAATCTCCTCTAGGAGATATTCTTATCTTGTTTCCTTTCATTTTTTTTCTTGTTCCAGGTAGGTTAACATCAAAGGAAAATGCTTATCCTTCAAACTTCAGAGGGAGTCACTTGAATCAGAAGGAGTCAAACTAATTGAGAAAGAGAGACATTACCTTCTTCCTCCTCAATAGTCCAAAGGGAGATAGCCATTGATACAGTTGATCCAGTTGTTCCAGTTGATATTCCCAGGGACATTGTAGTAGGCCATAAAAGGCTTGTTTGGGCTTGACAAACTATGCAAGAGACAAAAAGACATGCAGCTGATGGAAGTGTCGAAAAATAAAAAATGAGACTTGTAGTCAGAGGATTCTCACAAGAAGAGGGAGTGAACTATGATGAGACATATTGATCCAGTAGCATGATGCACTCTCATATGTAATACCATCCATGAGTTGGAAATTACATTAGATAGATGGATCCTTGATGAAGTTTGGGATTCAACAAGAGTGTTACTTATCCAAACCTAAACTATTACATTGTTGGTGACGAGAGCCTGATTTTGATGAACTATTCAAGAAGCCATGTTGTTACAAGCAAGATTTGACTTCTGATTTTGAGATGAAGGATTTGGGTATGATGCACTACTTCTTGGGACAATAAGTATGACAGAGGAACAATGAGAATTTTTCTAAGTCAAGGAAAATATACAGTGGGGATATTAATGAAGTTCAATATGATAGAATGAAAATCCATGTCTACACCGATGGTGGTGGATTTGAATAAAAATGAATGATGATGATTTAGATGAGATTAATCCACATGTGTATCGACAGATGATTGGATCATTGATGTATTTGGTTAACACCAAACCCGATATATTCTATGCAGTGAATGTTCTTAGTTAATCCATGAGTCAGCTGAGACAGACTCACTAGATAATAGTAAATCATGTATTGAGATATATATATGAGGCACAATTGGATGTGGCTTTAGATATGCCTTCAGTGTGAACTTGAGTTTGCAGGGATATGACGATACATATTGAGAAAAGTGTACAGTGGACCGGAAGAGCACATCCGGTTGTTGTTTTACCTTGGAGTTCGCCATGGATTCCTGGTGCAACATGAAACAAATCTTTGTGTCCTTGAGTACCACAGAAGTAGAGCATATAGCATTGAGTGTGGAAGTCTACGAAGCAGTGTGGCTTCTGACATATTTATTTTGATAATGAGATGGATCCTATTATTACTTGTGATAACTAGATCTGCGTGAAGTTCTTTGAGAACCCTATGTTTCATGATAGATCGAAACAAATTGAGATAAAATATAATTATATCATAGACATTTGTAGAGGAAATAAGTACACGTGAAATATCTTCCTACACATGAGCAAATTGCAGATATCTTCACCAAACCGCTTGCCAATATGAAGTTCGAGTACTTCTGTGAGAAACTAGCTTGGTGAAGATTACCTCCCTAGTTGACATGGAGTGTTGATGATTACAGCTAGGACAAATTTCGAATACTTCCTTGTGTGACTTGGCCTGATGGAGAATTCCTCCCTAGATGAGAGGGAATGTTGATGATTACGGTTGCGTGAGACATTCTCCAAGACACAGACCTGCGAGAGAGCCCCTAAGATGGGTGTGTGGTTCGTATACGAGACATCACTAGAATGTTGTGCTGGCCTCCTTCTTACATACAATTGAGAAGAAATCCAGATGATTCTCCTGTGTAACGTAGTGAGAAAGAAGATCTGCTGAGTTGGACGTGTCTGTGGCTAAGAATAGGTGAATGTGTGAATTCCCATGAGCTGGGTGCATCATTTTGAGATAGAGATGAAACGATGTATTAGCCTCCTCTGAACAATTATTTGAGATGATGAAATCCAGATGACCCTCTTGTGTAACACAGTGAGAAAGAAGATCTGTTGAGTTGGATGTGCCTGTGGATGAGCACAGGTGAATGTGATCCTAGTGGCTGAGCACTAGTGAGTGTGGTTCTCTTGTGATATGCAGTGAGACAGAGAGACATCCCTATGGCTGAGAATAGATGGATGTGCCCCTAGTGGCTGACCACTAGTGGGTGTATGAGATCCCTTGCTATATTGTTCAAGATTCAGACTTACCTATAACCCTATTGATTATGTAAAGGGTACATGTCAGCCCCACCTTAATGTAAAAGATAATTAATATGGTAATTATTAATTATATTTTGAGTTATTGATGTCGACCCTATTGTGCCAATAGACGCATCATTTGATGTGACAAGTCTTATATAAATAAAGGTGAATCCCCATTGAGGAAAAACACTTATCATTGTGTCATCTCATGATTTCTAAATTTGTGGTTTGAAATTATGAGAATTACAACACCCTCTTGTGTGCTAGGTTTGGTGATGGTGTGTGTTATAACATGAAGTTGTCAAGGGCTGCAGGCCGCAGCCATGAGCACAAAGAACATCACTTAGAGCGACTCATTCTAGGCTCGAAATCAATGGTTGAGCCAAGATTAAATCTGGGTCGTAGATCTCATTGGGAAATATCAACGGTGGAAAATTATCGAGGGAATCGGGATTTAGAAATAATGTTAAAGTTGATCGTCAAAGGCCCAAAGTCCCTAAATAAATCTGAGCCATTGATCAACAAGAGCCACGTGTCATCAGATCTGTCACTCCAGGAGTTTTACTTCGAGAGTTTTAAAATGAGAAACATTGCAAAGTTTCGAAGGGCAGAAGCCCGAAGTCTTGAAACGCCTTGAAGATAAGACCTAGGTATAGTGAGGTCACATAGAAGGTGGGCCAAAGAAGAAAGGTAAGCAACCAGTGCATGATTGGTGACTTGTGTTTTCAAGGAAGCAATCGCGACCATTGGATGCATAACAGATCCGAACATTGATATGAGAGGAGTGATTTCATCATTCGGGCATTGGGGAATCTGTAATCAAGTAATGTGAAATCTCCCAAAGAGCGAAATCCAGAAGCATCATATGGGATAAGCGCCAGGTCACAACCCGAGGTCACAAGCACGAAGGAGTGATGAAGAAGGAGAAGGCACCTAAAGCTCGAGTTTCTGAAAATGCTCGTATTTGGTCACAAAAGAAGATATGCATAACCTCGAGGAATCAAAATTGACTCGCAGAAGTCGTTGGCACCATCTAAGAACAATTATGGGTGTCAGGCCTCGTCCTGATCCTGATAAAGGTAGTTAATAAGAATGAGAGCGGTGGTTGAGACCTCATCTCAACACATAAATGGAAATCCAGAAAAGGATTGGTATATTTGAGCTCGCGTCTGACAGAGAGCTACATGCAAAGTCTGATAGAGAAGGTCCAGACGGAAGAGCTCACGCCTGACAATAGAAGATTGTCTGCAGAGTCTGACAAAGAAGACACCGACTGAAAACTTTGAATGCAACAATCCGATCACACTCCTGATGGTTGTAGCAGTTCTTCTTATATATAGGCAGTTTTGATATTTTGTAAACGTCGAATGGTTGAGATAGGCTCCATGATATTGTAATATTTTGATTAAGAACAACTGGTTCTCTGGTTATGTATTTGTTTTTGAGACATCTTGGTTAATCTAAGTCAACTTTCTTACTCCATCTTATTTGCCTCTGATACTGAGAGAGTTCATATTTGATTGATTCACATGGGTTGTTGTAACTGTATTATGATAAATGTTTGATTATAGTACTGTTATGATTTCTTTAAGCTTCCTTGAAATTTTAATCCAAGAGGACCTTGTGTTTAATTTTTTCCTCCTTAGGCTGCTGGAAAATCTGATGTTCATAGCAGACCTCTACACCTTTCTCACTAAATCTTCCTCCTACTCACCCTTACTCCAACTTACTAACTGAAGTTGTTTCAAGACCTCAATGGCTGGTGCATGCTAGTCCAAATTTTTGAGTTAGAATGCTATTATTGTTGAGTTTGCTCCATTTGACCACTCAAAACTCAATTACATGTGACACATAAACTAATGTGTACTGGGCTTATCCTCATTACAGTCTGAGGGTGATTCCTAGTGTTAACATAACTGACGTTGTTGTTGGGGACAAAATTGAGCAGATTGAAGAGCTCCCTAGGAAGAACGACATATGTCCAACTCTTGATGGTAGACAAGAGAGGGATACAGAAATTGACTGTAATCGTGTACCTGGCGACTCCACATCAGAGACTCCACTGGGGAGGATCCTATTGATAGAAAGATGACGGGAATGACTAGGTATCATCTTATGAGCTTTCTTCGTGAACTTTTGTTGTTCTTTATCAGCTCATTTTTGTTTTTCCCTTCACATATAAACAGGATCATATTTTTCTTTGTTTATTCAGTTGATCACCATCCTTCCTTTATATTTCCATCCTTGGAAGAAGCAGACCTACTTTCTGCCTGTGTTGTAGATGCTGATATTATATCCTTAGCTCAACCTACTCATAAAGACGAGCTTCATATTGAAACCCCTCCTAAACTCAATCACCCTTGTAGCCCTAAGGAGGTTGAAACTAATCCATGACCTCCTCAAATCTCATCACATCCTGCTGTTACTATTGAGCCTTGCAATCAGTGTGATAAGCCTCAAATTCAGCCCACTAGTTTTCAAACTAGAATCAAAGACAAGTTGTTTAAACCTTTAAAGCTTCCATATCATCTTCATCCTTATCCTCCTGATTTCTTTAAGTACTTTCCCCATTTTTCTGGAGAGGATCATGTTACAGCTGTGAGGCATGCAGAGGCTTTCGAGAACTTTATTGATCAGTTTGAGATAATTTATGAGGATGTTACCATGAGTTTTTTTTCCAAATCCTTGTTAGGAGATGTTGGTGTATGGTTTAAGGGTTTGGGAGCTGACTCCATTGGTTCCTAGGTTGAATTATGCAATACATTTTTAAGGTATTGGGGTGAGAGCAAGTCATTTGATCAATACCTACATGAGTTCACTACTTTGAGAAGGGTAAAAAGGGAAATTTTGTCTTCTTTTAATCGAAGGTTTCATATCTTGTATTGCAGCCCACCCCAGGAAATTAAATCTTCTGAGACTGACACCATGGTGTATTACATAGTGTCTCAACACTCTAGCCTTGTTTTTTATCTTAGGGAAAGAAAATCTACATCTTTATCACAATTGTTCATGGATGTTGAGGAAGTGGAGGAGAACCTCTGAGCTTGTGGCAGGATTCAAGGTCAATATCATATCAACTCTGAACATGAGGGGGGTTTTACTTGTTGTCCCTATGAAGGAAAAACTGTGGATGATTTTGTCTTCGAAGTAGGTATCAATGAGCAGTCCTGTCTTGATGAAAATCATGTGTATGAACAACTAGAAGCAACAATTACTACTGTTCCTAAAATGGATATTTTTAATAGTTATATTCTTGATGAAATTACTGTTTTAAAGGTTGATCATAGATGTGAAAGGCAACCCGTTTTTGATAAATATTCTAGTGATGATGAGCAACAAGATTATGTTATATTTGATCACTATGAAGACAGTAAGGATGATATAGAGGTTGGCCTTGTCACAGAAGACATAACCCGAAGTTTTGATCAGGAGAAGCTCTTAGTTGAGGCACGTGAAGAGATCATTTATACACAACCATAAGTAAGTCAGTAGTCATCAATGGATCAACAACCTCCTACGTCCAGCCTTCTTCCACTTGTACCTACAGTTCACCGCAAACAACTTTTTGACCCACAGATGCCTATGGATGTCATTCAATCAGGTGTGCCTATAGAACACATCAAACTAACTGTCAACGACTATGACACAATGAAGGTAACCTTCCATAAGTTAATCATGCATTGCCTTCGTTTCATGAGCCTGTCAATGAGTACATAGAGTTATACTTCTCAAATACTTTGGAGAATGTAGGCTTGATATTTTTAGCAGCATTTGAAAGTAATATGGGTGATCATAAGAATGAAATTAGTCAACTTCCACACTCTCCTTGTTTTTTATGGATCACTTGTAGTGAACAAAGGATTCGATTATCAAACAGTTTGAATGGATCTGGTGGAAGTTTGCCTTCACCTAGCCCATTGTAAAAGTCAGTTAGCCTAGGTTTTGTACATAAATAAGCTCCTTCTGGAGCATGTGTGTTTGTTTTCCTTTTATAAGTAGAATAGTGTACATGTCGGCCTTCAACGAAATGTTTTGAGCTAGACTCCATAACCCAACAACTAAGGCACTAGAACTACTTGTTGTTGGAAGCTCGCAGGGAGCATGCCATACCTTGTGGAGCCAAATGTTATCACATAAAGTTTTCAAGGGCCGCAGGCCGCAGCCATGAGCGCAAAGCACAACACTCAGAGCGACTCATTCCAAGACCGAAATCAATGGTCGAGCAAAGATTAAATATCGACCATAGATCTCATTGGGAGAGATGAATGGTGGAAAATTATCGAGGGAATCGAGATTTCAAAATAATGTTCAAGTTAATCGTCAAAGGCCCGAAATAAATATGAGCCATTGATTAGCAAGAGCCATGCGTCATCAGATCTGTCACTCCGGGAGTTTTACTTCGGGAATTCTAAAATGAGAAACATTGCAATGTCCCAAAGGGCCAAAGACTGAAGCGCCTGAAGTCCCAAAGTGCCTTGAAGATAAGCCCCAGGCTGTAGCGAGGTCACATAGGATGTGGGTCCAAGAAGAAAGGTAAGAACCTAGCGCATGATTGGTGACTCAGGTTTTCGAGGAAGCAATCGTGGCCATCGAATGAATAGCAGATATGACCGTCGATTTGAGAGGAGTGATTTCGTCATTCGAGCATCGAGGAATCTGCAGTCAAGTAATGTGAAATCTCCCGAAGCATGAAATCCCGAAGCATCATATGGGATAAGATCCAGGTCACGGCCCAAGGTCACAAGAACGAAGGAGTGATGAAGAAGGAGCTGGAGCCTAAAGATCGAGTTTCCGGAAATGCCCGTATTTGATGTGGTTGCATCATGGATGCATTCATATTTGAATCAAGTATCAAATCCTCATGATGAGCTATCTGCATTCGAAGCATTCACCTATGGTGAGCCATTTCTAGATTATATCATTTTTCTTCCCATCCTACACCACGAGCATCCTCTCGTACACCATGGTAAACACATTCTAGGTATGAATCATCTACTTGGATGGTTACACTACGATTATAATTTCACATGATGTGTGCTTGCAACGATTAGTTTAGGTTCTAGAATAGGTTTTATTAGTTTCTATTTATGTTCCTAGAATAGCTTTCTTTTTCTTGTTTGCTTCCCTTCTTTCAGAGGGTAGGTTGTTTTAGGTTCATTTTTTGGTTTTTTTTTTTCTTGTAGGATATTTTTTGTTTTGTTTTGTTTCATATTAGATTTCATAAGATAACTTGGTTACTTGTTATTTAAATCTTGCATTCCCTTTAGTTTTGTGATAACATTTTTTTCTTTCCTCGAAGATTGTTTTTGCATGCATTAATGAGACTTTGGTTTTCCTTGAGTGAAATTGGTCGCTCATGTGATTTTCAGCCCTCACCTTGCATTTGGAATGCTACATGTAGAGAATGAACATGGAGAATTTTGCACACTTATTTTTTATTATGAGATTGAAGGAAAGATAGGTATATGCAAATCAAGGACGTTAGGGGAATGATGTGAAAGTGGTTGGACTGAGGTCATTCAGAGTGACTAAGTTTTTTATAATCCTTGCATCTTAGCTTAGTTAGAAAGTTTGGTGTGTCCAAAGAACCCATCCATAGATTAAAGGATTTGATCACGTGAACAGTTAAAAGTTGAAAGTCTATGGGTTGGAAATCAAAAGGGGTTACTTTAATAACCAAGCACTGAAAATCTTTATCGATTCCCGAAAAGAAGTCATACAATCTCATTAGGCTTGTAAAGTGCTATTGTTTCTCCCATAATTTGATTGCTAAAACAATATATTAAAGAAAACATATTGGGAAAGGAAGTATGACTAATTAAGGAAATATGTAGATATCTTCGTCGGGGCTATGGATTCTCACTAGTAGTGGAACAAGGTCTATGATGCCATGGTGACTTCATTAGTGCTAAGGATGCTTACAGGAAATGGAGAAACACCTAAGGGATATTATAATCATGCTAAGGGAAAATCTTCTCACCCAAAATCTAATAAGCCCTGTGACCAAGACTTCAACCTAGATCATTGATTCACGCTATAAAGAAAGAAACTTCATTATATTATTCTTTTAGTACAACATATGAGTTTCCCAAGTTGATATGTAGGCATGAACATTGAATCCCTAAAAAAGAAACATTCTCAAGGGATTGCTTCATTTTGATTCTTGAATTTCCTTGAGTGGTGGAAAAGATTGTCTTCACTTCATGCTCATAGCTCAACAATATTTAGCAAAGAGTGATGGCTTTGCCCAGTGTGTCACCATTAGTTGAGACCTCAACTAGCCCCATGTCTTTAGACCTGGGGACCCCCGAAAATGTTTTAATGAGCCTTGTCAAGTAGAATTCCCTCTCCCTTGATCTTATTCTCTTACACTTTAGTGATGATTGTGTGTTATTAGTAAAAATGCTTGAATGGAAATGTGCCAAATTGCCATGTTGTTAAATAAAATCATGTTAGTTTGTATCAATTTACATCTTACATCTTACTTTGTTTTTTCATGTTCCTCACATTTGATGCATCATGTGTGTTGATGTTACAGTAGTTGCAGGAGGTATTAACTTCTACTTGTAACATTTGACGAGACTAGAATATTCCGGGAAGCTAGAGAAACCCTAAATAGTTGGTTAAGAACCCTAGAAGACAAGTCAGTTCAAAAGAATAATTTATATTAAGTTATTAGCCTCCAAGAGAAGAAGTTGACCCAATTAAGTGACTTGGATGACTATAAATAAAGGGTAATTGAGTTCATTTGGACTCACTCACTCTCATGAATTCATAAGGACTATTGGTGTGCATCACTGGAGGAGAGTTGGAGTTGCTGCAATGGTGACTTGGTCTTTGGTTATGGTTTGGACTTTCTGCTTGGTACACTAGCTTTGGAGAGAAATACGCTACCTTGGTTAGCTATTGGTTCTAGTGATTGCTTCCAGAATTATTTTTTCTGTCACGATTAGGTGGCCTTTGTACTTATGGTTGAGTGATAATATAGTGATATTGTCTATGGTGAAACGAGCACACCTATTATTTTAACAATATGCTTATGGTTTTATCCTATTGATTGATTTAATTGAAGGGATTTAACTTATTAATAATGCTGATGCAACTCCATCTCAAGATTGATGATAAAAAGCAACCGCATCATTGCAAATCCAATGTGAACACAAACATGCAATGATGTTATTAGGAAAACATGTTTTTATGAAAACAAGTGCATTATCACATGAACACCAATCCACATGCATGCATGAGTTGATTTGTGCCATAGTTTGAACTGGGGAAAGCATGAGTTGATTTGTGCCACAATTTCAATTGGGGAAAGCATGAGGTTGTCGAGGCTCCAGAGGCTTATCGTGACCGTCGATGATCCAAGGAAGCTCCAATTTCACAAAACAACTTCTCGAATGCAATGCATCAGTTGTTTAGAAGTAAGATCCACTATAAGAATAAGTTAAATGAGGAACTTGATCAGAGATTAAGTGGTTTTCCTCGCTCGACAATGTTTTCACAATCTCGGAGCAAAATCATTAGCTTAAGGGGATTGCTGGCTACCGAAGCCAACAATTTACCTCTTAGAGGTTGAGTCGCTGACTTGAGAGGCCCATAGGCCTATGAGATCAATAATTTTACCTTTGGGGTCTAAAGTGGGAGAAATCACCTATTCCAGATAAAGGAAATGCATGTTGCCTTTGCTAATTTGATTGCTTACAAGCTCCATTAATGTGTTTTGATCCCTAGCACTGCATTTTTGAATTTTCATGGCTGTTGGAAAGATTGTCGTAGCATATAATATTGCAAATGATTATTTATTGCTTGCATTGAAAAGTTTTGTTGATTTCTTGCTTGAATAGTTGTTGCCAAAATGGCTTTCCAAGTAAAAGACTCTTATTTGCATTAAAGTAGTAGGAATAATCTTTTCTTGAATAAAGATATTTTCTTGCTCTTTGTTGCGCTCATATTTTTTCTTACTTGCCAATGGAAGGGATGATTATCAAGAGAGTAATGAGAAAGTTGAAATGGCTTATGAAATATTTTTGAGTTGGATAAGAAAATTGTTTTCCATTCAAATAATAGTTGCTTATGCATTTGCTTTAATGCCTTTGAAATCTTTAAGAGTTGGACAACATTTTCAGCACTTATGGTGTTTCTCATTAGTGAAATAAATGCTCTCAAGAATCAATCTCATTGCTAGTAACAAGTCTTTTTTGCAGCAAGAAAGTAAGGAGAAAGTTGAAGCCTGTTATCACAAAATTGTAGGTTGAGCAAAGTCCGACCCAAACCACAAGAGTGTGAAAAATATGGGAGTACCTACCCACTGTCACCTTAGATAAACACTCCCCTCTCTTTAATGATAACAGGTCACCACAAGGGGGGAATTCTGGTGACCCTAGGGGGATTGAGATAGAAAGTGAAAAGATGATGGTGAAAACCCCTATATGTTAGATTTTGAGAAGTATAATGTCTTGGAGATGACGTCTTGTTGGTGAATAATGGTTGCCAAGCTTTGAGTACCTGCACCATAGTGTTAGCCCTGCCTGGAACAAGACAATTTATCGAGATACAAGCCTTAAAACTAAGAGGAACAAACAAGAAACCTTTATGTCCCAAAATTGCAGCAGAATATATCAGCAATATAAGATGTCAATAGCTGCAAAAATAACCATGCAAAAGCAAAATACCAAATAAATATTAGGCAATCAAGTATTAAACATGTAGGTAATATCCCAACACTTAGACACAAGTTTTGATGGTAAAAGAGTGTTGCAAAATGATGTTATCAACAATATATTAGGGCGGCCTTATGGATGTATAAAACCTTAGCTACAACAACAAGATCTAGCCACGAAAATGAACAAGTAAACAATCAAAACAATAGTTAATGATCAATAGAACAATAATCTAGGTTCACAAGTAAACTTTAATTGTAGATTAGGAAGCAATGAATGAAAGAGATCTTTTTGCAGCCCTAATGGCTGTAGCATTAAGTTGTAACATGAAAGAGAAATACTTGGCTAAGCTAGACGCCCTAGTGGCTCAAGCAAGCTTATAGCATGTGAAATTGATTCCAACTTGAACAAATGCAATATCTCCAAAACTCGTGTATACCAATGCACTGATTTTATTTCTCCAATGCAATTTAGACAAGTGTCTTATCAATTGGGTTATGAAGTCTCTTGTGTAAGAGCTAAGGTTTGGAACTTCTCTAGGGGTGTAAGCCCTTTTACTTCCTAGAGCATGCAAAACCTAGCAAGGTAAATCTAGAAGGGTGTAAGCCCTTTTATTCCTCCTAGCAATCTTTGCAAAAAGGCTTATCCAAAACAATAATGGTAGATCCTAGTGGAGGGAGTATGTCCTTATACTCTTCCAAAAGCTAAACAAGATCAACCTTGCAACCAAGAAAGAAACAATACAAAGCATAAATTCCTTACCCAGTCCAAGAATTAACAAGATAAAATCTTTCTTACCAAGAATATTCCACCACACATACAAGAACAAGCATCAAGAGAGATAGCACACCGCTTCCTTCCAATAGACAAGTAACTAGCATCCAAATAGAGCACAAGAGAGAGATATGGGATTTTCCCAAAGAGGGCGAAAATTTCAGCCAAGAACTATGTAATTCTTAAGTGAGTTGTATGTCAAATGAAAGTGACAAGGTCTCCTTTTATACAAGACCTTATAAAATTAATTTGTCCACTTTACTTAGGGTAAAACATAAATTAGGGAGGCTAACCTCCTAATTTTCCACTTTAAAAAATAATAATTCAAAATTTACAAAAAGATAAGCCCTAATGATGACGTCATTCCCTAAAGGGGGGCGTTTTGGCATAGAGAGCAAAATGTTGAGTTGTGTGAGGGAGTCGTTGGGCCTCCAAAGGCCCGTTCTCCATGTGCAAGGGCCTCCTTCCATTACAACATGTCAAGTCATCATCTAATCCACCAACACCATCCATCCCTAGTCCTCAAATATGACGTCAAGCCCTAGAATGTGACATTTTGGGCCTCCAAGGCCAACCATTGGGCTAATGGAGGGCTAGTCTCCTCCTCCAAGGTGTACTCTCATGCCTCCAAAGGAAACTTGCATCATCCATGTGTCCCTAGGAGAGGGGTTGCATCAGCCATCCTATGGGTTTCATGCCCCAAGTGAAGGTCCAAGTGACCTTGTGCCTCCACGATCAAGTTGTCACATGTCAAAGACCTGCAAAGACAAGCAAATATGCCTTCCAAGGGTCCACAAGTCATATTATCATGTCAAGTAAGCCATATCTAATAAAAGAACCACTCAAATATGTGCATCAAATCCCCCTTTTTGAAAATAAACATATGCTCAAAGACCTTTTACATTTTTCCAAATTTAGATATGGGAGGGGTGTCATAGTGCCCTATTGGGTAAACCGATTCATCAAGTAGGGGAAGTTTCCAAGGAGAAACCTCTCTAGGTCATGTAGTGAATATGGAGTGGATGGGGGTTATACTTCTAAGTATGGGGTTTCATGACATACAAGGGCTCTTATTATCTCATTTACGGGTGCCTTTGTAGAGGGTGTGCTACCCTTCATCCGCAATGCAACATTTTTCCAAGCCCATTCATTTGCCATTAATTAATCAAAGTCTAAAACAATTGGGTGCTATAAAACATGGATAGAAAATAGTATTGCAACGTCACTTGAAGCTAGAGGTACACAGAGTGCCATATGCATGGAAATAAAGGGACACCACATACGTGTACACACCTCAACAAGAGGGACATCTATATAATGTGAATTTTCTTTCGCGGGTCTTCCAATTTTTCAAGAGAAACATTTCATTGTTCTCAAGACCTCTTGGGCGAGCATCTAGAAGGTTATGTTTTGGCTTTTTATCTTTTTCCAGCTACATTTACCCTCGGGCCTTTATCCCCTTTTTCCCATGAAATGAGGTACATGCCTTTCTTGGGTCAATAAGCCCGAAGATCTAAAAGATTGGGAAACAGAGGGGAAGAAGTGATGGAAGGTGGTAAGTATGAGTGGGAATGGTACGATGACCCTTCAAGGAGACCAATCGGTAGCAACCATTTTCCCAAGGGTGGCCACTTACTGGGAAACCATGACACTCAGCAAGCTGAAACAGGGTAAAAACATAATTTCCAAGAAAATGTTTTCAAAATCAAGAAAGAATCCTTTGCAACATGTTCAAGTGTTTGAATTATTAGAATGACACTTACCATAATACCAGACTTGTTACCTCATGGAGCAAGACCCGTTGTCCTCTATGATCCAAGTCAAGCGTGGTGGACGTTGTTGCCATCGTCAAATGGTGATGTATGGTGAATGAAGGGCACTGCGTTCTAGGTTGCCTCTCGGTACTCCATGTCTGCAACCTGAGGGCCTTGAGACATCATCTCCTTAGTTATCCCTAGAAATGGGGGATAACATTTGGCTCCTACTTGGGGACATGTACTCATCGTAGAGTGCATGAGAACCTCAACATATCCTGGTAAGATATGTGACAAAACACACTAAAACAACATACTGCGAAATACAGGGTGGCTCACTCACCCTTTGTCCATATAAAAAATACAAAATTTCAACTAATCTTTAAAAAGAAAATTTTTCAGTTTTTTCAAAAATTTCTAACTACCATAGCAAATGATATAAAACAACTATGCAATAATGCAAGTAGAGAAAAATGAAAAATCAAATATGGCATGAAAAAATAAATGCAACTAAACTATCATGAGCAAGCAAATGAAAGTGCAAGGGAAATCAAATGACCTACCTACTTACCTGGGGCTTGGGCCTTGAAGAAGTCAGGTTCCTTGAACATAGGATCAGAGAAGATACCCATCAACTGGTAATAACATCTTTCTCCCATCCATGGCAGACAAGTAGTACTTTCCCTTCTCGGACTTCTTCTTGACAATGTAAGGGCCAAGCCATAAGACATCATTTCTTTGATCATACTTGGGATCACCTTTATTTTTATCCCACATAAGTGAAATGCTCCCTTCATTGAAGTTAATATAAGGTATGTTTTCAATGTAAGGCTATGAAGGTGGTTTTTCCTTTACCATATTTTTGATAGCTTCTTCATGCTCTTTATTTCTTTTATCTTCTTCTTTCTTTAGTATCTTGATGTATCCTGGTTCCTTTCCTTGGAATTTTGCAAGCTTTTCCTTGTATTCATCTATCCTTAGAAGAAGTGTGTCTATGCAATGTTCTTATAGGAATGGAAAATCTCATGGGTCATACTTGATGATCTGTGGATGCACATCGAACTCACAATCACTATGATAATTAGGGTGGTCCAAGTCCATCACATGTTTCCTGACCGCCTACTTGCTATATATAATCTTGAAGGTACCATCTCCCATGGGAACGTGTGCATGAGTGAGATCCATGCTGAGAAAAACTCCCAAGGTGACAACACAACTCTTGGATAAAATCATACCCCAAGCATCCATAACATAAATCACCACTATGTTCATTATGAGGTTGATATGAGGGAAATCCTGTAGATATACTTCCACATATTCTATAAGACCATACACGTTCACCTTCTTCGAGTCAATGCCACACACATTTCCATATGGGAAGGTTGTATTCAAACCAAGTTGTTCTGTGACCTTCAAAGACATCACGTTCATGGAAGCCCCAAAATACAACATACAATTATTCAATGGGAGACCGTTTACCCCCGGTGAAAGATAAAAAGGGAGGTTTTCATCTCTTTATCGCCCATGATACATGGTGTTTAGGATAACAAGGGGATATTCTCCGTCATCAAGTACCTTCAATGCCTTCATAACTTCTCTCCTCATAGATGGGATCTTGCACATCTCGACTATAGGTACTAACATATTCATCTTCCCCATCACGACTGGTATGTATATATTCAATTGAATGTGTTCATTGGCTGGTGCATGATTTGGGAGTAGGTTGTGCATCAACGATGGAGGAGGCGGAGGCACTTCTTCTACAAGCTAAGGCATATCCTTTTTTTCTTGCAGTGGAGGGGTTGGAGCTGGTGGTGGAGGAACTGGAACTTTATTCCTTCTTACATATGTGAGAATTTCTTTCTTCTTCAACTCAGTTTTGGTATTCTCATCTAGTTGGTTTAGTGCTCTAAGCCATCCCTTCCCGTAACATCTTTTTCTGACCTCTTCAAGTTTCTTTGGTGTAATCTCTACATACTCATCATCTTGACAAGCAAATATGGTATAAATGAAGTTCATCTGATCTATAGAGCCTGAAACCTCTTCCTTTGTCTGTCTTAGGCATTCTTCTTTTGAGTGTGATTCATTACAAGACAAGCACCACTGAATTCCTTTTGTACTAGCCATTCCAACTGGATTCAACGTGTCGAGATCCTTTTCCTCCGATTGAGGCCTTGGTTTCCAACCTGAGTTTGGTTGTCTGAAAACCTGTGGCTTTGGAGTAAACTAATTTCTTTCCAATGTTGTCAACCTATTCATAATATGATTCTGGCTTTGGCCAAACTCAGTATTCATCTGATCAAATTCAACCA
Source organism: Picea sitchensis (assembly GCA_010110895.2). Lineage (NCBI taxonomy): Eukaryota > Viridiplantae > Streptophyta > Pinopsida > Pinales > Pinaceae > Picea > Picea sitchensis. The sequence goes on from SNQJ01S0013784.1 coordinate 47,925, forward strand.
AGAGAGTGATCGTATCTGGTGAAACATTCGTCGAGGTCTTTGTCTAACCTTGGCTCGAGGAAACTGAAAAGGACCAATCCTTGACCCGAGAATATTTTCCTCGATCTGAGTACTATACTCTTTGGATTTTTCCAAAGTATGTGGTGCTTTATCCTTGAGGAGGATAGTGATTTGTCCTTTTAGTTTAAAACTTTGTCAGAGTGAAAAATAAAAATATTGGGTAAAAGTTACCTTACATGAATTCCTTTTTGTTTTCTAGACTTGAATCCTTGTTGTTCATATGTCACTCATACTACCTTCATGCTTCTTGCTTGTATTTGTGAAGAAAGACAGAACTCGTATAAGAATAATTGATTTTGATCAATGAGAGATTGATTGAACATTTCATTACTGATATAATATTACAAATGGGTATTTCTTGCTTGCATTGAAAAGTTTTGTTGATTTCTTGCTTGAATAGTTGTTGCCAAAAAGGCTTTTCAAGTAAAAGACTCTTATTTTCATTAAAGTAGTAGGAATAATCTTCCTTGAATAAAGATATTTTCTTACTCTTTGTTGTGCTCATGTTTTTTTTTACTTTCCAATGGAAGGGATGATTAAGAAACAACCTCATTGTCTTGATAAGTTTATTTTCAGCAAGAGAGTAATGAGAAAGTTGAAATGGCTTATGAAATGTTTTTTAGTTGGATAAGCAAATTGTTTTCCATTCAAATAATAGTTGTTTATGCATTTGCTTTAATGCTTTTGAATTATTTTGAGAGTTGGAAAAAATTTTGAACACTCATGGTGTTTCTCACTAGTGAAATAAATGCTCTCAAGAATCAATCTCATTGCTAGTAACAAGTCTTTTTTGCAGCAAGAAAGTAAGGAGAAAGTTGAAGCCTGTTATCGCAAAAATTGTAGGGTGAGAAAAGTCCAACCCAAACCACAAGAGTGTGAAAAATATGAGATTAACTACTCACTGTCACCTTAGATAGACACTCCCCTCGCTTTAGGGATGATAGGTCACCACAAGGGGGGAATCCCGGTGACCCTAGGGGGATTAAGATGGAAAGTGAGAAGATGATGGTAAAAACCCCTATAGGTTATATTTGGAGAAGGATAAAGTCTTGTTGGTGAAGAATGTTTTCCAAGCTTTGAGTACCTGCACCATAGTGTTAGCCCTACCCAGAACAAGACAATTTATCGAGACACGAGCCTTAAATCCAAGGGGAACAAGCAAGAAACCTTGTTGTCCCAAAATTGCAGCAGAACACACACACACAAATATATATATATATATATATGTGTGTGTGTGTGTGTGTGTGTGTGTGTGTGTGTGTGTGTGTGTGTGTGTGTGTGTGTGTCAATAGCTGCAAAAATAACCATGCAAAAGAAAAATACCAAATAATTATTAGGCAATCAAGTATTAAACATGTAGGTAATGTCCCAACAATTAGACACAAGTTTTGATGGTAAAAGAGGGCTACAAAATGATGTTATCAACAATATATTAGGGCAGCCTTATGGATATAGCAAACCTTTGATACAACAACAAGATCTAGCCACAAAAATGAACAAGTAAACAGTCAAAACAATAGTTAATGATTAGTAGAACAATAATCTAGGTTCACAAGTAAACTTTAATGGTAGATTAGTAAGAAATGAATGAAAGAGAGGTTTTTTGCAGCCCTAATGGATGTAGCATTAAGTTGTATAAGGAGAGATAAATACTTGGCTAAGCTAGACACCCTAGTGGCTCAAGCAAGCTTATAGCATGTAAAATTGATTCCAACTTGAACAGATGCATTATCTCCAAAACTCGTGTATCCCAATGCAATGATTTTATTTCTCCAATGAAATTTAGACAAGTGCCTTATCAATTGGGTTATGGAGTCTCTTGTTTAATAGCTAAGGTTTGGAACTTCTCTAGGGGTGTAATCCCTTTTACTTCCTAGAGCATGCAAAACCTAGCAAGGTAAATCTAGGAGGGTGTAAGCCCTTTTTATTCCTCATAGAAACCTTTGCAAATAGGCTTATCCAAAACAATAATGGTAGATCCTAGTGGAGGGTGTATGCCCTTATACTCCTCCAAAATCTAAACAAGACCAACCTTTCAACCAAGAAAGAAACAATACAAAGAATAAATTCCTTACCTAGTCCAAGAATTAAAAAGATAAACTCGTTCTTACCAAGAATATTCCACCATGCATACAAGAACAAACATCAAGAGAGATAGTGCACCATTTCCTTCTAATAGACAATTAACTAGCATCCAAATAGAGCACAAGAGAGAGATATGTGATTTTCCCAAAGAGGGCGAAAATTTCAACCAAGAACTATGTAATTCTCAAGTGAGTTGTATGTCAAATGAAAGTGACAAGGTCTCCTTTTATACAAGACCTACTAAAACTAGTTTGCCCACTTTACTTAGGGTAAAACAAAAATTAGGGATGCAGAACTCCTAATTTTCCCCTTTACAAAATAATAATTCAAAATTTACAAAAAGATAATCCCTAATGATGATGTCATGCCCTAAAGGGGTGGCATTTTGACATAGAGAGTAACATGTTGAGTTGTGTGAGGGAGTAGTTGGGCCTCCAAAGGCCCGGTTTCCATGTGAAAGGGCCTCCCTCCATCAAAACATGCCAATACATCATCAAATCCACTAACACCATCGGACCTTAGCCCTCAAATATGATGTCAATCCCTAGAATGTGACGTTTTGGGCCTCCAAGGCCAAATGTTGGGCTAGTGGAGGGCTAGTATCCTCCTCCAAGGTGTACTCTCATGCATCCAAAGGAAAACTCATTATCCATGTGTCCCTAGGAGAGGGGGAGCATCACCCATTCTGTGGGTGTCATGCCCCAAGTGAAGGTCCAAGTTGTTGATGATTATAGCTGTGTGAGACATCCTCCAGGACACAGACTTGAGAGAGAGCCCATGAGATGGGTGTGTGGTTCCTATCTGAGATAGAACTGGAACGTTGTGTTGGCCTGCTCCTTACAAAGAGTTGAGAAGAACTCCATATGATTCTCCTTTGTAACACAGTGATAAATAAGATCTGTTGAGTTGGACATGCTTGTGGCTGAGCACAAGTGAATGTGTGAATTCCCATGGGCTGGGTGCATCGTTCTGAGACAGAGATGAAATGATGTATTATCCTCCTCTGAGAAGAGAGTTGAGGTGATGAAATCTAGATGACCCTCCTGTGTAACGCAATGAGAAAGAAGATCTATTGAGTTGGACGTGCCTGTGGATGAACACAGGTGAACGTGATCCTAGTGGTTGAGAACTAGTGAGTGTGGTTCTCCTGTGAGATGCAGTGAGATAGAGAGACATCCTTGTGGTTGAGAACAGATGGATGTGCCCCTAGTGGCTGAGCACTAGTGGGTGTATGAGATCCCTTTCTATATTGTTCAAGAGTTACACTTACCCATAACCCTATTGATTATGTAAAGGGTACAGGTCGGCCCCACCTTAATGTAAAAGATAATTAATATGGTAAATATTAATTATATTTTGAGTTATTGATGTCGGCCCTATTGTGCCAATAGACACATCATTTGATGTGACAAGTCTTATATAAATAAAGATGAATCCCCATTGAGGAAAAACACTTATCATTGTGTCATCTCATGATTTCAGAAGTTGTGGTCTGAAATTATGAGAATTACAACACCCTCTTGTGTGCTAGGTTTGGTGATGGTGTGGGAGGTGTTTCTCTTGAGGAACATAACAAAGGATTGGTTGGGTTTTCTTCCCTTGTTGAGAAGGGTTTCCCAGGATACTTCCTGTGTTCTTGTGCATGGTTATTCTTCTTGTTTGCTGCAGTAGTTATGGTTCAAGTAATAGTTAAACAAAAAATTTAAAGAGAATACATGAGCCATAGCTCATTGAAAAATCAACATGCTATCAGAGAAGGCTTGAAGAATACCATTGCACATTAAAATTGAAGGAAAGGTCTACCAAAAATCTATTGTAAGTGTGAAGAGAAGAGGGTCGGACCTCTCCTTGAAAATTCAGTGGAAGATGATGAGGTCGGACCCCTCTTGAAAATTTGGTGGTAGATGAAGAGGGCCAGATCTCTCTTTTAAGTTTCTATGGTGAAGATACCCCACCGCTAGCCCAAGGGAAGGGTCAGAACCTCTCTAAACTTTATGTGGAAAAGTCCTGAAGATGGTCACAGGCTACTAGCCTAGGCCGAGCACTATAAGGAAGGATGGTTGTCCACATAAAATGGCTACAGGCTTGAGAACAAGCTCAGCCATAAACCGCAGCAAGGGAAAGACTCCGTAAGGCTGCTACATTAACACCCTAACACCCTAAGGTTGTCGCACTAAAAAACAGATCTGTAATAAGAAAAGAGGGCTGGAATTTTATGTGGTAGAAGAAGAGGTTGGCCGCATGCCTCTAAGGCTACTGCAATGCAGAAGAAAGGTCCCTATGGTATGAAGGAAGGAGGCATAACTCTCCTCAACTCCGTGGTAAAGTTTGAAGGGGTTGGACCTAGAAAATTTCTGAGTTACTGTAAAAACTTGACCAAGCTTTGCCTTCTAGTCTATATCATCACAACATGCTAGTCACAAGTCTGCATGCTACAACAAATCATCAACATATGAAACTATTCACAAGACTTCTCTTGAGGAAACCACTAAGATATGTCATAATTTGTAATCAGTGAGCAACCCAGGGATTGTATTTGCAGTTTCTGTTTGGAGTATCGATCTTTCCTTATTTACATTGGAAGGCAATTATAGGTTGCAGCTAAGGCCTGGCATTCAACATGTAAAAGGGAAACAAGGAAAGACAACTAAATAAAGTTTATGTAACTAGAGAATGGGTGGTCAAAAGTCTCACTTCTCCCAGGACTGAGAGAGTTGAAGGAAATTATAATTCTATGGTAAAGGTAAGGAGACCTGTGACAACACAGTTAAGGAAATGATAATTCTACAGACCCGTGACAACATAGTTAAGGAGACCTATGCCCAAGTCAAACTTTTGAGTTATATATCTGTTGTCCTATTGCTCCATACTATCATTTTGTCATATTTTGATGCAAGTATTCAATGGTGGTGCTGGTATATATCCTAGAAAATTACAAAGTACATTGAAGATATTGGTAAGCAAATAGTGCTTGCTAAAGAAGAGAAAAATCTACCCTTGCCTAAAATGAACACACTATTACAATAAAAATTGATGAAGTAGTTCCACCAAAAGAAATGTCTGGTGTAACTACATCTGATGATAGAGAAGTATTGTTTATTGAAATAAAATTCAAATTTCAGGTTACACTGAGTTATCATGGGCATATATCACTTTGGAAAACACTTCTTATAGAGTTGCTTGTAGGTGAGAAGAGTGGACCAGATCCGAAAGACAACAACAGTGATTTCTTGAAGTGTTTGGTCCTAAAAGGAATAAAGCCTTGATTACAGTCTTGAGCTACAAGGTTGATGCAGAGACTTGTATAGTAAAAGGTGGCTACAAGGAAAACAAGCAAGGAATGTCATTGATCATCATGACATTGACAAAGAAATAGAACCTCCATTGGTGTACACTCTCAGGTATGCACTTGTATATATATATATATATTATTTGCATCATTATCATAAGGGTACTTGCAGGAGGAAGGAACCCTTAGTACAATAATGGACCCAAAGAAGTCTCGGTGCATTCAGAAAAACAACACACTGGAAGTGAAGACTCCAGGTTTGATTGTTTTAAATTAGCATGCCTCTAACCTACATTTCTAAAGTTGCTACATTACAAGTAGGTGTTGTAGTTGTGACAACAAATGTTTTTATTCTAGAGATGTAATCATGAATCTCCTCTAGGATATACTCTTATCTTGTTTCCTTTCATTTTTTTTCTTGTTCCACGTAGGTTAACATCAAAGGAAAATTTTTATCCTTCAAACTTCATAGGGAGTCACTTGAATCAGAAGGAGTCAAACTAATTGAGAAAGAGAGACATTACCTTCTTCCTCCTCAATAGTCCAAAGGGATATATCCATTGATACAGTTGATCCAGTTGTTCCAGTTGATATTCCCAGGGACATTGCAGTAGGCCATAAAAGGCCCATCTGGTCTTGGCAAACTCTGCAAGAGACAAAAAGACATGCAACTGATGGAAGTGTCAAGAAATAAAAAAAAATGAGACTTGTAGTCAGAGGATTCTCACAAGAAGAGGGAGTGAACTATGATGAGACATATTGATCCAGTAGCCTGATGCACTCTCATCTGTACTACCATCCATGAGTTGGAAATTACATTATATAGATGGATCCTTGATGAAGTTTGGGCTTCAACAAGAGTGTTGCTGATCCAAACCTAAACTATTACATTGTTGGTGACAAGAGCCTGATTTTGATGACATATTCAAGAAGCCATGTTGTTACAAGCAATATTTGACTTCTGATTTCGAGATGAAGGATATGGGTATGATGCACTACTTCTTGGGACAATAAGTATGATAGAGGACCAATGAGATTTTTTCTAAGTGAAGGAAAATATACAGTGGGGATATTAATGAAGTTCAATATGAAAGAATGCAAATCCATGTCTACACCGATGGTGGTGGATTTGAATAAAAATAAATGATGATGATTCAGACGAGATTGATCCACATGTGTACAGAAAACTAATTGGATCATTGATGTATTTAGTTAACACCACACCTAATATATTCTATGCAGTGAATGTGCTTAGTCAATCCATGATTCAACCGAGATAGACTCACTGGATAACAGTAAATCATGTATTGAGATATATATATGAGGCACAATTGGATATGGCTTGATATATGCCTCCAGTGTGAACTTGAGTTTGCAAGGATATGAAGATACATATTGAGAAAAGTGTACATTGGACCAGAAGAGCACATCCGGTTGTTTTTTTACCTTGGAGTTGGCCATGGATTCCTGGTGCAACAGGAAACAAAGCTTTGTGTCCTTGAGTACCACAGAAGTAGAGCATATAGCATTGAGTGTGGAATTATACGAAGCAATGTGGCTTCTGACATATTTATTTTGATAATGAGATGGATCCTATTATTACTTGTGATAACTAGAGCTGTGTGAAGCTCTTTGAGAACCCTATGTTTCATGATAGATCGAAACACATTGAGATAAAATATAATTATATCAAAGACATTTGTAGAGGAAATAAGTACACATGCAATATCTTCCTACACATGAGCAGATTGTAGTTATCTTCACCAAACCGCTTGCCAATATGAAGTTTGATTACTTCTGTGAGAAACTAGCTTGGTGAAGATTACCTCCCTAGTTGACAGGGAGTGTTAATGATTACAGCCAGGATGAATTTCAAATACTTCCTTGTGAGACTTGGCCTAATGGAGAATTCCTCTCTAGCTGAGAGGGAATGTTGATGATTACAGTTGCGTGAGACATCCTCCAAGACATAGACCTGTGAGAGAGCCCCTAAGATGGGTGTGTGGTTCCTATATGAGACATAACTGGAATGTTGTGCTGGCCTCCTCCTTACATAGAGTTGAGAAGAAATCCATATGATTCTCCTGTGTAACGTAGTGAGAAAGAAGATCTGTTGAGTTGGACGTGTATGTGGCTAAGCACAGGTGAATGTGTGAATTCCCATGAGCTGGGTGCATCGTATTGAGATAGAGATGAAACGATGTATTAGCCTCCTCTGAACAATGATTTGAGATGATGAAATCCAGATGAACCTCCTATGTAACGCAGTGAGAAAGAAGATATGTTGAGTTGGACGTGCCTGTGGATGAGCACAGGTGAACATGATCCTAGTGGTTGAGCACTAGTGAGTGTGGTTCTCCTGTGATACACAGTGAGATAGAGAGACATCCCTATGGCTGAGATCAGATGGATGTGCCCCTAGTGGTTGATCACTAGTGGGTGTATGAGATCCCTTGCTATATTGTTCAAGATTCAGACTTACTTGTAACCCTATTGATTATGTAAAGGGTACATGTTAGCCCCACCTTAATGTAAAAGATAATTAATATGGTAATTATTAATTATATTTTGAGTTATTGATGTCGGCCCTATTGTGCCAATAGACACATCATTTGATGTGACAAGTCTTATA
>SNQJ01S0013784.1:56038-67370 GCA_010110895.2 Picea sitchensis
CTATTGTGCCAATAGACACATCATTTGATGTGACAAGTCTTATATAAATAAAGGTGAATCCCCATTGTCGAAAAACACTTATCATTGTTGCATCTCATGATTTCTAAATTTGTGGTCTGAAATTATGAGAATTACAACACCCTCTTGTGTGCTAGGTTTGGTGATGGTGTGTGTTATAACATGAAGTTGTCAAGGGATGTAGGCCGCAGCCATGAGTGCAAAGAACATCACTCAGAGTGACTCATTCCAGGCCCGAAATCAATGGTCGAGCAAAGATTAAATATGGGCCGTAGATCTCATTGGGAGATTTCAACGGTGGAAAATTATCGAGGGAATCGAGATTTAGAAATAATGTTAAAGTTAATCGTCAAAGGCCCAAAGTCCCGAAATAAATCTGAGCCATTGATCAACAAGAGACATGTGTCATCAGATATATCACTCCAGGAGTTTTACTTCGGGAGTTTTAAAATGAGAAACATTGCAAAGTTCCGAAGGGACAAAGCCCGAAGTCCTGAAGCACCTTGAAGATAAGCCCCAGGTCGTAGCAAGTTCACATAGGAGGTGGGACAAAGAAGAAAGGTAAGCACCCATCGCATGATTGGTGACTTGGGGTTTCGAGGAAGCAATCACGGCCATCGAATGCATAGCAGATCCGACCATCGATCTGAGAGGAGTGATTTCGTCATTCGGGCATCGGGGAATCTATAGTCAAGTAATGTGAAATCTCCCAAAGAGTAAAATCTAGAAGCATCATATGGGATAAGCGCCAGGTCATGAACCGAGGTCACAAGCATGAAGGAGTGATGAAGAAGGAGCTGGCGCCTGAAGCTCAAGTTTCTGAAAACACCCGTATTTGATCACAGAAGAAGATATGCATAACCTCGAGGCATCTAAATTGACTCGCAGAAGTCGTTGGCACCATCTAAGAAAATTTATGGGTGTTAAGCCTCGTCTTGGTCTCGATAAAGGTATTTAATAAGAATGAGAGCGGTGGTTGAGACCTCCTCCTGATCCCGATAAAGGTAGTTAATAAGAATGAGAGCGGTGGTTGGGACCTCGTCTCAGCACATAAATGGAAATCCAGAAAAGGATTGGTAGACTTGAGCTCGCGTCTGACAGAGAGCTACATGCAAAATCTGATAGAGAAGGTCCAGATGGAAGAGCTCACGTCTGACAACAGAATATTGTCTGCACAGTCTGACAAAGAAGACACCGAATGAAAAATTTGAATGCAACAATCCAATCACACTCCTGATGGTTGCAGAAATTTTGCTTATATATAGGCAGTTTTGATATTTTGTAAATGTCGAATGGTTGAGATAGGCTCCCTGATATTGTAATATTTTGATTGAGAACAACTGGTTCTCTGGTTATGTATTTGTTTTTGAGACATCTTGGTTAATCTAAGTCAACTTTCTTACTCCATCTTATTTGCCTCTAATACTGAGAGAGTTCATATTTGATTGATTCACATGGATTGTTGTAACTGTATTATGATAAATGTTTGATTATAGTACTGTTACGATTTCTTTAAGCTTCCTTGAAATTTGAATCCAAGAGGACCTTGTGTTTAAGTGTTTCCTCCTTAGGCTGCTGGAAAATCTTATGTTCATAGCAGACCTCTACACCTTTCTCACTAAATATTCCTCCTACTCACCCTTACTCCAACTTACTAACTGAAGTTGATTCAAGACCTCAATGGTTGTTGCATGCTGGTACAGATTTCTAAGTTAGAATGCTATTATTATTGAGTTTGCTCCATTTGACCACTCAAAACTCAATTACCTGTGACACATAAACTGATGGGTACTGGGCTTATCCTCATTACATTCTAAGGGTGATTCCTAGTGCTAGCATAACTAGCACCATTGTCAAGGACGAATTTGAGCAGATTGAAGAGCTCCCTGGGAAGAAAGAAATATATCCAATTCTTGATGGTAGACAAGAGAGGGATACAGAAATTGAATTCAATCATGTACCTGGAGACTCCACATCAGAGACTCCACTGGGGAGGATCCTATTGACAGAAATATGAAGGGAATGACTAGGTATTGTCTTATGAGCTTTCTTCGTGAACTTTTGTTGTTCTTTATCAGCTCATTTTTGTTTTTCCCTTCACATATAAAGAGGATCATATTTTTCTTTGTTTATTCAGTTGATCACCAGCCTTCCTTTATATTTCCATCCTTGGAAGAAGCAGACCTGCTTTCTGCCTATGTTTTAGATGTTGATATTATATGCTTCGCTCAGCCTACTCATAAAGACGAGCTTCATATTGAAACCCCTTCTGAACTCAATCACCCTTGCAACCCTAAGGAGGTTGAAACTGATCCATGACCTCCTCAAATATCATCACATCATGTTGTTACTATTGAGCCTTGCCATCAGTGTGATAAGCCTCAAATTCAACCCACTAGTTTTCAAACTAGAATCAGAGACAAGTTGTTTAAACCTTTAAAGCTTCCATATCATCTACATCCTTATCCTCCTGATTTCTTTAAGTACTTTCCCCATTTTTCCGAAGAGGATCATGTTATAGCTGTGAGGCATGTGGAGGCTTTCGAGAACTTTATTGATCAGTTTGAGATAATTTATGAGGATGTTACCATGAGTTTGTTTTCCAAATCCTTGTTATGAGATGTTGGTGTATGGTTTATGGGTTTGGGAGCTGACTCCATTGGTTCCTGGGTTGAATTATTCAATACATTTTTAAGGTATTGGGGTGAGAACAAGACATTTGATCAATACCTACATGATCTCACTACTTTGAGAAGGGGAAAAAGGGAAGTTTTGTCTTCTTTTAATCGAAAGTTTCATATCTTGTATTGCAGCCTGCCCCTGGAAATTAAACCTTCCGAGACTGCTGCCATGGTGTATCACACAGTGTCTCAGCACTCTAACCTTGTTTTTTATCTCAGGGAAAGAAAATCTACATATTTATCACAGTTGTTCATGGATGTTGAGTAAGTGGAGGAGAACCTTCGAGCTTGTGGCAGGATTCAAGGTCAGTATCATATCAACTCTGAACATGAGGGGGGTTTTACTTGTTGTCCCTATGAAGGAAATATTGTGGATGATTTTGTCTTCGAAGCAGGTATCAATGAGCAGTCCTGTCTTGATGAAAATCATGTGTATGAACAACTAGAAGCAACAGTTACTACTGTTCCTAAAATGGAAATTTTTAACAGTTATATTCTTGATGAAATTACTGTTTTAAAGGTTGATCATAGAAGTGAAAGGCAATCCATTTTTGATAAATATTCTAGTGATGATGAGCAACAATCTTATATTATATTTGATCACTATGAAGACAGTAAGGATGATGCAGAGGTTGGCATTGTCACATAAGACATAACCCAAAGTTTTGATCAGGAGAAGCCCTTAGTTGAGGCATGTGACGAGATCGTTTATACACAACCATAAGTAAGTTAGTAGACATCAATGGATCAACAACCTCCTACGTCCAGCCTTCTTCCACTTGTACCTATAGTTCACTGCAAGCAACTTTTTGACCCACATATGCCTATGGTTGTCATTCAATCAGGTGTGCCTATAGAACACATCAAACGAACTGTCAGCGTCTATGACACAATGAAGGTAACCTTCGATAAGTTAATCATGTGTTGCCTTCAGTTTCATGACCCTGTCAATGAGTACATAGAGTTATACTTCTCAAATGCTTTGGAGAATGCAGGCTTGATATTTTTGGCAGCATTTGAAAGTAATATGGGCGATCATAAGAATGAAATTAGTCAACTTCCACACTCTCCTTGTTTTTTATGGATCACTTGCAGTGAATGAAGGATTCGATTATCAAACAGTTTGAATGGATCTGGTGGAAGTTTTCCTTCACCTAGCCCATTGTAAAAGTCAGTTAGCCTAGGTTTTTTACATAAATAATCTCCTTCTGGAGCATGTGTGTTTGTTTTCCTTTTATAAGTAGAATAGTGTACATGTTGGCCTTCAACGAAATGTTTTGAGCCAGACTCCATAACCCAACAAATAAGGCACTGGAACTACTTGTTGTTGGCAGCTTGCAGGGAGCATGCCATCCCCTGTGGAGCCAAATGTTATCACATGAAGTTTTCAAGGGCCGCAAGCCGCAACCATGAGCACAAAGCACAATTCTCAGAGCGACTCATTCCACAACTGAAATCAATGGTTGAGCAAAGATTAAATCTCGGCCATAGATCTCATTGGGAGAGATGAACGATGGAAAATTATTGAGGGAATCGAGATTTCAAAATAATGTTAAAGTTAATCGTCAAAGGCCTGAAGTCCTGAAGGCCCAAAATAAATATGGGCCATTGATTAGAAAGAGTCATGCGTCATCAGATCTATCACTCTGGGAGTTTTACTTCGGGAGTTTTAAAATGAGAAACATTGCAATGTCCCGAAGGGCCGAAGCCTGAAGCACCCGAAGTCCCGAGGCGCCTTGAAGATAAGCCCCAGGCCGTAGCGAGGTCACATAGGATGTGGGCCCAAGAAGAAAGGTAAGCACCTAGTGCATGGTTGGTGACTCGGGTTTTTGAGGAAGCNATTCGGGCATCGGGGAATCTGTAGTCAAGTAATGTGAAATCTCTTGAAGCACAAAATCCCGAAGCGTCATATGGGATAAGTGCTAGGTCATGGCCCAAGGTCACAACAACGAAGGAGTGATGAAGAAGGAGTTGTCGCCTGAAGCTTGAGTTTCCAAAAACGCCCATATTTGGTCACGAAAGAAGATCTGCATAACCTCAAGGCGTCCAAATTGACTTGCAGAAGTCGTTGGCACTGTCTAAGAACAGTTATGGGTGTCAGGCCTTGTTGTGATCTCGATAAAGGTAGTTACTAAGAATGAGAGCGGTGGTCGAGACCTTGTCTCAACACATAAATGGAAAGCCAGAAAAGGATTGGCAGATTTGAGCTCGTGTCTAAAAGAGAGTTGCATGCACAGTCTAATAGAGAAGGTCCAGACGGAAGAGCTCGCATCTGACAACAGAATATTGTCTGCACAGTCTAACAGAGAAGACGTTGACTGAAAACTTTGAATGCAACAATCCGATCACACTCCTGATGGTTGCAGTAGTTCTGCTTATATATAGGCAGTTTTTATATTTTTTAAACATCGAATGGTTGAGCTTGGCTCTCTGATATTGTAATATTTTGATTGAGAACCCCTGGTTCTCTGGTTATGTATTTGTTTTTGAGACATCTTGGTTAATCTAAGTCAAATTTCTTAATCCATCTTAATTTCCTTTGATATTGAGAGATTTCATGTTTGATTGAATCACATGGATTGTTGTAATTGCATTATGATAAATGTTTGATTATAGTACTGTTATGATTTCTTTCAGCTTCCTTGAAATTTGAATCCAAGAGGACATTGTGTTTAAGTTTTTCCTCCTTAGGCTGCTGGAAAATATGATGTTCATAGCAGACCTCTACACCTTTCTCACTAAATATTCCTCTTACTCACCCTCACTCCAACTTATTGACTGAAGTTGATTCAAGACCTCAATGGCTGGTACATGCTAGTCTAGATTTTTGAGTTAGAATGTTATTATTATTGAGTTTTCTCCATTTGACCACTCAAAACTCAATTACCTGTGACATATGAACTGATGGGTACTGGGCTTATATTCATTACAGTCTGAGGGTGATTCCTAGTGCTAACAATGTGGGAGGTCTTTCTCTTGAGGAATATAGAAAAGGATTGGTTGGGTTTTCTTCCCTTGTTGAGAAGGGTTTCCCAGTATACTTCTTGTGTTCTTGTGCATGGTTATTCTTCTTGTGATCTTGGTTTGCTGCAGTAATTATGGTTCAAGTAATAGTTAAAAATAAAATTTAAAGAGAATACATGATCCATAGCTCATTGAAAACTCAACACAAGTGACCTTGTGCCTCCACGATCAAGCTGTCACCTGTCAAAGACCTACAAAGACAAGCAAGTGCGCCCTCCAAGGTTCCAAAAGTCATAATATCATGCCAATTAATCCATATCTAATAAAATAACCACATGAACATGTGCATCAAATCCCCCCTTTTCAAAATAAACATATGCTCAAAGACATTCTACAATTTGCCAAATTTAGATATGGGAGGGGTGTCATAGTGCCCTATTGGGTAATCCAATTCCTCAAGTAGGAGAAGTTTCCAAGGAGAAACCTCTCTTGGTCATGTAGTGAATGTGGAGTGGATGGGGGTTTGGATTCTAGGTATGGGGTTTCATGACATACTAGGGCTTGCATTGTCTCATTTATTGGTGCCTTTGTAGAGGGTGTGCCACCCTTCGTCCGTGATGCAACATTTTTTCAAGCCCATTCAATTGTCATTAATTAATCAAAGTCCAAAACAATTAGGTACTATAAGATATGGAAATAAAAGAGTACCACAACGTCACTTGAAGCTAGAGGTACACAGAGTGCCATATGCATGGAAAGAAAGGCACACCACATATGTGTACACACCTCAACAAGAAGGACATTTATATAATGTGAATTTGCTTTTGCGGGTCTTCCAATTTTTCAAGAGAAATATTTCATTGTTCTCAAGACCTCTTGGGAGAACATCCAAAAGGTTATGATTTGTATTTTATCTTTTTCTAGTTGCATTTACCCTCGGGCCTTTAGCCCCTTCTTCCCATGAAACGATGTACATGCCCTTCTTGGTTCAATAAGCCCGAAGACCTAAAAGATTGGGAAACAGAGGGGAATAAGTGATAGAAGGTGGTAAGTATGAGTGGGAATGGTATGATGACCCTTCTAGGAGACCACTCGGTAGAAACCCTTTCCCCAAGGGGTGCCCACTTACTAGGAAACCATGACACTCACCAAGGTGAAATATGGCATAAAGCATAATTTCTAAGCAAATGTTTTCAAAATCAAGAAAGAATGCTTTGCAATATGTGCAAGTGTTTGAATTATTAGAATGACAATTACCACAACACCAGACTTGTTACCTCATGGAGAAAGACCCAATATCCTCTGTGATCCAAGCCAAGTGTGGTGGATGTTGTTGCCATCGTCGAATGGTGATGTATGGTGAATGAAGGGATTTGCATGCTCAGATTCCTCTTGGTACTCCATGTCTGCAACTTGAGGGCCTCGAGACATCATATCCTTAGTTATCCCTAGAAATGGGGGATAACAAAGCCACCAATAAAATACCTTAGATTTCACTATTAGCAGTTTTACATGCAAGGAATAGTTTTATGCATTGGCTTGGATAGCCTTGGATACATTGAAGATCTAAAAACCCTTTGAACACCTGTGGTTTTACTCATCTAGTGAAATGAGTGGTTTGAAGAATAAATGTAGTTTGCTTTAACGACTTATTTGTAGTGAATAAATGAAGAGGAATCAAATTTAGCTTGCTGGAATTAGTGAATTCAATAAGCAAATTATTTCACTTTCATGAAAAAATTTCTACATTTACTTTAAAGACTAATCTTGTGCTTTACAAGAACTAAGTTTTAAGAACCTCGAAAGCCCTTTCTGTCCTTTGTGTACTCATGATTTTTTATTTATTGGTTTAAGGAGTGCTTTGAGGATAAAACTTGTGTGTGTGAACAAATTCATAGGAAAAACAACTTGTTGAATTTGCATGAGCTTGTCTTAATGTTTTAATAGTCTTAACAGCTTAATGAATCTCATGCTTTTCTTCAACAAGTACTTTCTTAAGAACTTGAATAACTTTGGCAACTCTTTCCTTGAATCATTTAATGGTTGCCTTTGACAATCACATGCTTCGATGAAGTGTGCTTAAGTTTGATACTCTGTACATTTTGAGTTAGCTTCAAGCATTGAATTTATTGTTGCATATTTTGGGAGCAAAGGATGATTTTCTTGTCTTTATATCCTGGTGGGAAGCCTCTTTCAAATAAGTACTTAAGTTTCCAAGTTTCTCTTGATATTCTTGTTGAAGCATGAATTGTTTTGGTTACAGATTTTTAATGCCAACTTGGAGCTAAGAACTAGTTTTGCATTCACCAAAGGAAATCAAGCTAATGCATCTCATACCTAGTGATATAATTTCTTCCTGTAAATTGGATAATGAATAACTTGAAAGAATTCTTAAACATTTTTCAGCCCTATGCTTTGGCAAATTTTAGCTCTCAATTTGGAAATGCAATAAGTACATTAGAGGAAAATCGCCATCAATTTTTTTCGACAATTAAACAAATATCATAGAAGAAAGAAACATGATTTGATATCTAAAATATGGAGCAAGGAGGATTTTGATTTTTCTAAGAGCTTTAGCGCTCTCTTATGTAGTAAAGAAGTGATCTTGATGAGTACTTTGCCACATTTTCATGTTCATTAATTTTCAACTCTCAAGTTAGTTAGGTAGTATGCCTTTGTTGCTTGATGGTTTCAATCTTGGACTACATTGATTAACTTTACTAAATCTATTATCCTATGCCTTTGCTATTCTTATGAATCTCATGTTAGGAAGAATGGAGCATATGCTTCAGAAACCAACAACGGAGAAGTTGGATGAAACCATTCTTTATCATCCCCTTTTCTCCATTGTTTAACTTAACATTCAAGTTCATATTGGATAATGTTAAGAAGAACTCAAAAGAATGGATTTTAAGTTTGGATTCTCATTTTTAAAGAAAGTATATGGAACAAAGAATAAGCACAAAGAATACCATTGAAAGATTTTTTTTATGTTAAATGTTCTCATAGAATTGTCAAAGAAAGGCACAGGGTATCAAAATTTCATACAAATGAATGATCATGTCTCCTCCTTTTACCTTCACCATTGCTCCTAAATTAATGAAAAATATTTATAGAACTTGTGGCAATACTTTTCCATAAACTACCACCGTAAATCTCATGAGTATTTTGGAAAGACTTTCAAGAGTTCCCATGTGAATGCTTAATGATATTGCCTCAAAGGAGATTTTGATTAATGCAGAAAATATTTTTAAGCTTCTTTTAAATGCAAGTGTAACTAGTGCCCATGTTTTCAATTATGTCTTATATGAAAATTTTAGAGAAGTGTTAATGAAAATATATTGAAAAAGGTTTTTGCATGAAAATCCATCACTCGAACTATTTGGTTTTTATGTGTTTCAAGTGATAAAACTTGTTGATAACTCAATGTATAACATACTTGAACTCCCTTCAACACACTCGATGTTTGAGATATCATGTCGTCAATGAAGTAAGGGAACTTTTAAGGCATTTACAATGAGTGTCTAAGAGAGTTATTTTATGTTTAATCAAGCATACTTTAACAAGAGGGAAAGGAGAACTCTCTGGATCAAAGAAGCCATGAAGTGACAAGCCTTAAAGCTCATGGATGAGAGGCTTCCTATTGCATATTTATACTACCTATTTGAAGGAATTGACTTACAGAAAAAGAGGCAAAGTATGAACTCTAAAGTAAGGTAGAGGAACACACATATGGACATGGAAAACAAGAAAACATCAAGGGCGAAGTTGGAAAATCAAAGAGGGGATGAAGGACCAAGACACCTCCATCCAAGAAGACTAAACACAAAGATGGTCTCCCAGATACACAAGTTTTAAAAGCAAGAGAAAAAAAGACCTATAATGTGCAAGTCATCGATTGTATTTTATGAGGCAAACTAATGCCCAAGCCATTGTCAAGTCCACAAGCACTAGAACATAATTTTGGTGAAAGTGCACATTGAAATATTATGATTTCATTTTTTTATTTATTTTAAATATGTCACATCATCCTGTTTGAAATGAGAACACAAGTTTGTAGAGTGGGTTGGCCAAGTTGGATAGGAAGACCAAGAGTCATGTAGGAAGGCCAAAATACAAGAAGGTGGAAGGCCAAGAGTCATTAGGACATTCTATAAATTAATCGTTCACACTCTTGTAAATGGTAGTTCATTTGGCATTGTTTGCTACATTCATATGTTGAATAAAGGACATTGTTATCTTGTGTTGCTATAATATTGCAAGTTGTGGATGGTTGTGTTCTATTATTATAATCTTTCTTGGTGCTTGTGGGGATGGATGTTGTGGCTTGCAGACTATTCTCTTTCTTACAATTTCAATACTCACTTATCATATGCTTTGGTAATGAGTTGGATGTATCTCTTGGTGATTTGTAGGTTATCTTTAGTCCTCAAAGAAAGTTTTGGGTTTTATGCAAACAATATATGGTGGTCTATTTTCTTTTCTCTCTGTACTTTACCCTTTGCTTATGTCCAACATTTTGATGTGGAATAAGTGTTCTCTTAGTTATTTGTAGGCTATATTCAATCCTTAGAGTTTTCCTTGAGGTTTGGTGCAGACATTAGTTGGTGGACTATTCTCACTACTCTTTCTACCTCTCCTTTTGTTTCATGTCAAGTTGGATCTTTATAGCACTTCTGGCCAATAATTAAATAGAACTAGATAGGATAGCTTAGTGATATAATAGTTTCATTTTTCATTCACATTGTTAGTTGCATTGGATATTAAAAGTATAAGAACCAATATGGAAATCCAAGCCACAACTAGTAATTCTCTAGAACCAATGGCAAGGTAATATGCAACTTGAGGGTTCACCATTTCAACGAAGGAAGTTTTAATTGGTCCCTTTTTCTAAGTAAACTTGTGAAATTGACTCATGATTTTTTCCTATGTCAATGGGCCCAAATGATGTTTCATGCATTTAAGGAGCCTGATTCCCAAGAAGGATACTGCAACTTTTTCTTGGACCATTTTACAAGTAGAGAGATGGTGGATAGGTGGAAAAACTCCCTAGGTAGATGGTTGGTTTTCCATAACTGATTCTTGAGTCCTTTGGCCTTCCAATAGACCATGAAAGGTATAAATCCAAGGAGATAGAGGAAGAACGGTTTCGTTTTGGACATTGTGGTTCCATAGGTTCTGTGATGAGATTGAGGGAGAGATTTGGTTAAGGCCCTAACCTTCATTCATTATTAGTATATTAGTTATGGTTAGGTTGACTTAGTGGTAGGTTAAATCATGCTCACTTTATCTCCTATTTATAATAAAGGAGATTCATTTGAATAGGCATATTGTCTTGTGCATTGGATATATTGTAAAGGAAGGTTACCCCCTCTAAGTGGATTCTTATTCATTGACTCTTAATCATTCTAAAGGCGTGGAGTTACTTTTTCTTTCTATTTTTATACTATCTGGGGAATTTGGTTCATAACATTTGGTTTTAGAGCATACGATCCTTGGTAACTAACCCCTTCAAGATGATTCAAGACAATTCATCCTACCATTTAAATATTTTTGGGGGTGTTTCAACTTCCACTAAAATACACATGAAAATTGAGTATCCATGGGAATTGACCATATTCTATCTCCACAGATGGTGGATTTTGTCTTGGACACCTATGTCCCACACA
>SNQJ01S0013784.1:79537-107961 GCA_010110895.2 Picea sitchensis
TGAAGATGAAAAACACTTTCTCTTAGATTGTCCAGCCTATACCCGCATTAGATCTCATTTTCAAAATATTTGCCACACTACCAACCTTCCTAACCTCTTAACTCAACAAAACTATGGTGATCTTGGTACACCTCTCTTAATGTTTTTCGAGCACAGAAACAAAATTCTAAAGAATCACAAGTAATCACTTACCCTCTTAAGGTCCAATAGACCAATTTGGTCTTAGTGGACGTTCATCATCATCATCATCATCATCATCATATATATATATAATTTTTGGGGTTTTCCTTTCTTTTTTAGTTTTTTTTTAAGTTTTCTTTTAATTTTCTTTTATAATTTTCTTTTTTTTTAACTCAAAAAATTCCAATTGTTTTGTTTTTCGTAGGTTTTTTAGTTTTTATCTTTTCTTTAAAAAAAATTAAATTCCAGTTACAATTTTTCTTAAAAAAAATGTCGTTTTTTGTTTTACTCTTTAAAAACCAACTCTCAGCTTTTTTTCATTTTTTTATTTCTTTGTTTTTTTAATGTCAATTTTAAAAACTCATAATTGTTTTTTAAGAAATAATTTAGGAGCCAATTTTGAGTTGTTTGTTGACGATGGTAGTCATTGTCAAGGCCACAATTTCAATTAATTTATAATCTTAACTCCAAAAAAAACTTGGTGCTACTGGTAGTATCTCCTTTCGATTCAATGGCCAATTTTAAATACTTTGTCCACAATGACATCATATGTCAACACAACGGGTCTGAATGGGTATGAATTTTAATCATTGCAAAAAAAAGGATGTTGTCGGTAGCGCAATTTTTTGATTTAGGGATAAAAATAACCACTCTAAAAAATGAGAACCCTAGAGAGTTCTTGTTAAGTTGGTAACTTTGTTTTTTGTGCACGAGGAGCAAGTCGAGAGCATGAAAGAGAGCATGGAGCTGGTGCAACCATGGAGGGATAAATCTAGAGGATGTTGGAGCATATATGGAGCGTATTGGAGCTGAAGACTAAGATCTAGGTTGTCAGGCCTAAAGAGTGAACTCATGAGTGGGTTGCACTAAATCAACAAGTGTTTGTTGTTGTTTGCTGGTATTTTTCCGTAGCAACAAGTTACCTTGAGTTCCCAGCTGAGAGATTCCTGGCTACTTGTGCCAGAGATTCCTTGATAATTGAATGGGATGCCCAAGGGAATGAGATCAGTGAAGGGATACATTCCTTGGGTTGGGCAGGTCAAGAGGAAGAGAGTTAGTGGAAAATCAAGATATATGTAGGAGAATATCGACAATTTGTGAGTTTTCTTAGCTGAGTGGATAATGAGAGACCGCCCTCTTTTGTGGATTACTAGCCTTAGCTCGGGGGTGATTGTCTATTGATATTTGGAACAATTACTCTATGGTTGGGTGGAGTGTTCGTCTCAAGCATCCGGTTTCACAACTATTGTTAAAAGATAAGTGTTTTATCTTGTTTATGTTGTATTGTGAGTTTTAATTACTGTGCATGAAATATGAGTATGAGAACAAATTTTATATGCTTCTATAATGAAGTTTATTAGTTGCATTCATGTCTAATTTAGTATGTTGTAGATGCATCAATGTAATGGTAGAAAACAATATCTAAATCTGTTTTTAATTCGTAGCCGAAAGCTACAACAAATCAGTTAGCTATAAAATAATTAAATTGGTTAACATAAATTTCGTTTTTATGAGAATTTTGTACCATAATGTCCCTCAGTTGATCTAGGGGACGTTATGCACACACTCTCTCTCTCTCAAATCATGTACATAACCAACAATCAAGAAACCTCTACACATTTAGCTTAAAGGTGCAAAGCCATTTTGAACTAGTGGATTATAATTGGCTCTTCTATATTCATATATGTCTTTTTGTAACTTCCATAATCAGGATATAAAGAGGGGAACAACTATCATTGTAAAAGACTTTGAGTGGTTCTATGAGTTTTGCTAAGTTTGATAGAAAATATTATTTTTCTATTTTTATGTTGGGATGCTTGAGTCATGAGCTCTATTTGATTGTATGGCTAAGATATGTATGTAATTCATTTCCTTGAGTAATACAATGGGGTTACATAGTTGTTATGCTGATATTTTCATATTTTTACCAATTGGATGATATTTTTATTCCAATATACTATGAATGGGAATTGTTTCCTTCCAAATTAAGTGAAAGTAATTTTAGGGTAACTAATGGAATCTTATCTTCCCTCGTTTCCCTTGCTCGTTACACCAATTAAATGGCAATAATCAAACTTTCCTTGGGTGAGACCTTCTTCCTTTGGAAGGTTGAATATATTGGTATACTAGACTACACCAAACATTTTTTGGGCACATTTTATAGACATTGTGTCTCAAAAAGAACCAACAACATGGTTCCATTAGCTAGTTCTTAATAAATTCAAAGTAGTGGAAATGCATTAGAAGTCTATGAAATTCAAGCTTCATGACTAGATTGAAGTCAATATCCATGGATTTTCCTATCAATGATGTGTGTATTTGGTTGAAAAAGTTGAAAGATTCAAGGATAAGTACCTGTTTTAGTGTTTACATGAAATATTTTGGGTTGAATTATGTATGAACTTGTATTTAATAACTAGAAAGGCTTGTAGAGAAACCTCAATGCTAGTATCTATGTCCAAGAATTGTGTGGAGTGTCAAAATTTTGTTAAAAATTCCATCATATGACCATGAATTAACCTGAGCATTTGATTTCTAGTTTGATGTTGTTGTGGATGGATATGCTTTGGAATTTGCAACCAAATGTCATCAATCTTTGACCAAAGTGTTAGAATTCTTCAATAAAGGACCACAATAAAGGTAAATTGATGAGACTCTATCTCGGATCAAGATGTTACAAGTAGAAAAGGGTATTGTTAAGTCCTCAACACACCCTTTAAATTTTCAATTTTTGGGTACCACTTTTCCTTTTAATCATTTTGTGTCTCTTTTTTTTTGGCCTTACATAGGTTGCATATTTTTCCTTTGTTAAGTTTATGCATTTTTTCCTTTGTTTTCTTTGCATTTAAAATCTCCAGAAACTCCAAAAAAGGACTCTCATGTTTGCATAAAAAGGGGAAAAATAAATCATTTAAAATGAGTCAAAAAGAGCATAAAATCAAGGTTTTTTAAAAGTGTCGATGAGATCATTGGGATCGAGGAAAAGAGAATGATTCAACACAACCCAAATGCATGATCTCAATGAAATCCCGAAAGTGCCTATGTACCATTGGCGTTGGAAGAAATTCAAGTAGGTTTAGAAGTGTAAATAATTCCATCAATCATCGATAAGCCATCAAGCATTGACAACAATTGTCGGAGTTTCAAATATGACGTTAGATTCCTCTGATCATCGATGAGACCATAGAGCATCAGTGGAAATCATAGAATTTTAAAGAATGAAAAAGGATCCTAGCGATCAATGATGAACCATGAACCTAAAGACAGATCTCAGTCGTTTGATCATAAACAAGAAACAATCTTGATCGTTGAAACTTTTCGCATAAGTTGTATCCACTTCAATGGTCATATAGGGTCCAAGTCACCATCCACATCACTTACCACATCATCCTACCATATTTCCAATTGTACACTGGCACATCACCATTTGCACTCCTTTTTCCATGTCATCATGACCACTCACACTGCCACATCATCATATGATTCCACATCATCATTTCGAAGTCATCAATTGTACAATGAAACATCATATTTCCACATCATGTCCACGTCATGGGATATTCTTCAATTTTCCATGTCATCCATCCATGCCAATTGTTACATCAACTGCCACATCATTTATCACATCACCTGACACGTCATAATGGTATGAATGTCTCCGTCGATCATCGATGTTTGGAGGTTTTTAATTGAATATTTTGGTTGGGAGACATGGATATTAGTCAATGTCAATGAAATTATCAGGAAACAACAAGATTACGAAGCCTTACAATTCTTGCACAAAACATGTTCTCTCGACCGGCGATGCCAATGGAACGATTTTCCATAGTGTAATATTAATCATCCAATCAAAATAAAGAACATATCCTGACCCTTGGTCCTCCTTCATGAAATATTGATCCACATTGGATCTTGGAAAATGTTTGTAAATCTTGTAAATAAACATGTTTTGTTTTATTTCATTTTTATTTTGTCTTCTGGTACAATGGGAAGGTGAAACAAACAACTGTTACATTTGGACTTCCAAAGGTATCCCATTAAAAACAATGAGGGATGTAGTGAAGGGGGAAATGAAGGGAGATGCAAGGATAAATAGGGAAGAACAATAGCATAAATTAAAGCTTGAAGAGGGAAGCGTGTTGTAGGTTGAGTGGACGAAAGAGTTAATGTTCATGTTCACTCTAAGAGAAGGTGTCTCTGAGCCATGGAATCTATAATTTGGTTCTTTATAGTGAGTAAAAATACATAGAGTCTGTGTATACTTCACTCCATTGTGATTTTCTCCTCAACATAATAAAAGTCCCATTTAAATGTTGAATATACAAGTTACTACAATCTGTGCTTTGGGAATTTGGTTTTGAGTTACGACAATCTATGCATACTCTGTTGAAGTGTATTTTTTTATCCTGTAGCACCCGTCCAAAGTGTTATTACACTACCTAGGTGAATTTAAACTTAATTTATGAACCCGTGTGTGTTTCATTTATTGCCTGGGCGAATTTAGAGACCCCTAGGAATTTTACCCACTACTTGGGTTTTTTTTTTTTAATTTCTTGGGAAAATTTCTCACCTTCCTGCAACCATAAACATTCCCCAAGTCGAATTACCTTCCATAGACATTTTTCTATGATGTTGGTTTTCCAACTCATGCTCTGGATTTATTTCCCTCATCCTTAGTTACCTGAATCACCCTCCAAACATTTTTATTTAATGTCGAATATCAAACTCTCCCTCCAAACATATTTATTTACTGTCCATAAGTTTTTATTTCTTGTTGAATGCAAATTAGCCTCCATATATTTCTTTCCCAATTGTTGGTTGACTCATTCCACTCGAGTCATTTTCTTCTTTTCCTTTTTGACCAACAACATTTGTTAGTTGAGTAGATATGCCTTCTTTTTTACTGGACTTTCTGTCGGTCAACTCATACCCCTTGGTCGACCCAACCACTAGCATATTCGACTAGCCTATCATTTGATCAATCTGACTATTGTAGCATTTGACTGGTAAAACATTGGGCTGACATGATTTGTGGTTGGTCAATGGGTTTATTGTTTGGTCGACTCGATTGTTGATTGTCATATTGAAAGGATTACAACTAGTTGAAGAAGATCAAGATAGAAAGAAGAATTTTATTCGACTGAAGAATCTGTGTTGGTGAGATGGATAGGCCATAGGCCTACCGTTTATGGATCATAAGGTATCAGAGTAGGTTCTGAAGGCTTGGACAACACATGCATGGTAAACACACACAATGAGTACCAAAAGAGTGGAAAAAAATTTCTTCCAGTCCTACACATAAGTAGAGCACCATCAATTGCAGGGCATCATCATGAAGAAGATGACAGGGAAGACCCAGAGGTCAAATTGGATCGACTGGATCAAAGCATTGCTACATTGACATAGTTGCTAGTAAGGAAGCACACTCAACAGATATTGATCATAAAGAACAAAATGATATCCCTAAATGTTCCAAAGGTGAGATGCTTGGTAACAAAGGTAATGACAACAACATTTATTCATCTTCCAGTGTTCTTTTCGAAGTGAAGCTTGAAATACCCATGTTTAATTGAAAAACTAATGTTGAAGCCTTGGATAGCTGGTTGAAACAATTGGAAATTTACTTTGGTATTTGTCAAATCCAAGAAACACAACAAATCTCCTTTTCCCATTTGAAGATGACCATATTTTCTCTGTTGTGGTGGGAGAGTTATGTGGATTCACTGAGGATAGTCAAGAAACCAATGGTGATGAATGGGAGGACTTCAAGGCATTACTCAAGTCACAATTATATCCCATGGGCTATGAAGAGGAGAAAATCATGAAGTGGCGGTACCTTTGAAAAGAATAAGGACAAGGAGTGCAATAATACACTTCTGAGTTCAAGAGGTAGGCCATTAGGTTGGGTATCTCTTTAGAAGAACAAGGGGTGGTGATGAAGTACCTTGGAGGACTTTTCAGCCATATCCAAAGATGGTTGCAGCTTCATAGTGTGAAAAACATAGATGAGGCAAGAAATAAGGCTCTCTACATTGAGTTGGAATCTAGGAAAAGACAACAATACATGGGCCAAGAAGAAACCAACAGGAAAAGAGACAAGAAGAGTACAAGGTTAAAATCTACATTTTGTGGTATGTAACACACTAATGCACTTTAATAGTATCTAATTTTATGAAAATATTATGCATGTTGTTTCTTAAATATTAATTCCTTGTTATATAACTAATACTTGTCACATATTTAATCCATATCTTGCAGGTCTTCAAATAAAGGGTAAATTCACATGTATAGTTTGTGATTCTAGGATGAAATCTTGTCGTTCAAGAATTTTAGGAAAGGAGGTATTTGGTGAGTATAGGCACTTCCTCCCTAAGAACCATAGGTATCGAACTACCGAAAAACATATTTTGAATGGGAAAGAAGAGACTACAATAAAAACACGAAGAATGAAACCTCACATATGGAAGTTGGAATATAATAGAAATCATCATGGTAAGCAATTCAACTATGTTTCACACAAATATTTTTACAATTTTTATTTGTATTGAATAATTTTTTCCATATCTAACAATTATTGTTGTATAATTAATTCATTTATGTTTCATAAAGGTTGCCAAGGCATTGATGGGATTCCACAAGGAATGAAACATTACTCCATACAATTCAGTAGGTTGACATACTATGAGAACCTACAAATAGCTCATTTGTTTGATACAATGCATATCGGGAAGAATGTAACAGAAACATTGTGGAGAATATTAGATAGAAGGAATGACAAAGAAAAAATTGTCAAAATTTGTAGTGACATTTAGGAAGCCAATCACACAATGCATAATTTGATTGATTCAAATAGAAATGTTGGAGACCAAAATAGTAGTCTTGCATGGTTATTTATAGAGTAGGAAAACAATGTTGTAAAATAGGTGATTCAAAAAATTAAATTCCCCACGGTATTTTCTTCAAACATAAAGAATATCTTAATGAAGAAAGGTGAATTTGGTGGGGTAAAAACTCATGACTAGCATACCTTCATTAAGGTAATTATTTTGGTAGATTTTTGTATTGGTATTAATACTTCTTTTTAGTATTTTAATTTTGTTTTCTTTTCAAAAAAGTGATGATTCATTTTTTGTAATTACAATATGTTCTACCTTTATCTCTCCATGACAGCTTTGACAACAACGTGAAACAAGTTATATATGATCTTGGAAAATACATGAGGTAAGAAAAATGTTTGTTTCAGAACTTGTCATCATGTGTTTTACTTGAAATGTATATACTTTGTTGTTGAAACCTATGATTTTCTTTTATAATCAAGTGTAGGTGGTTTTCATCTAAAGAAATCCATAAAGAAGATATAAAATATTGGAGGAGAGAAATTCCTCAGCTAATGTGTGAAATGCAGAAGTATCTACCTCCAACATTTTTCAATTCTCAAGAACATTACCTCCCACCAAGTTGAGGAGATCGAAATGTGTGGGCCTATACACAAAAGGTCAATGTGGATGGTGGAGAGGCACTTGGATTCATTGAAATCTTTAATTAGACAAAGAGAATTTCCTAAGGC
Source organism: Picea sitchensis (assembly GCA_010110895.2). Classification (NCBI taxonomy): domain Eukaryota; kingdom Viridiplantae; phylum Streptophyta; class Pinopsida; order Pinales; family Pinaceae; genus Picea; species Picea sitchensis. The sequence continues at coordinate 87,285 of SNQJ01S0013784.1, forward strand.
TTCTATGGTGGAGGGCTATATGGTATATCAATCCTTGGTGTATATTAGTTCGTATCTTCCTAAATTAGCAACATGAATGAAGGGGAATCACATTTGGGATGTCAACTCCATCAACAGATTTGAAGGGGAGATCCTAGTCAGGAAAGGTAGAATGAGGAAAGTGAAAGTTAATTAGATGGTAGCTAAGATCTATAATACTTTTCATTATTAATTTTTGTCTATATTGTACTTGTTTACATTTTATTCTTCCATCAATTATTAATCTTTATTGTTAGTAATTTTTATTCTTTTTTCATACAGTTAGTCGAGAGAAGGATGTACTACATTTATACATTGCAAACAATCTTGATTGGATGAAGGTACGGATAGATCAATGTATACAATGTAATGGTAGGTTATCATGGGAAGGGGTGGCTACATTGCTTAAATAAGCTCATCATAATCAAGATACCAATATTAATCAGAGGGAAATTGATTTATCATATGGTTTAAAAGATAAACAAAAAAGCGTATAATTCACCCACATCATGTTTCAGTTATTTTCCATTATATTAATCTAGGTCATGGTTTGTTTTTTCGTAAATTTTTACTAAGTCTAAATATATTTATTTATTGACAATGTATTTTTTAAGTGTCAGGCATATTGCACTTGAAACACCATAAGGCTATGTGGTGCAATGGCCATACATTTCACATCATAAAATTGTATGACAAGAATAAAACCTTTGATTGTGGGATAACTGTAGTCTTTTAGGTCACTAATGTTTCCTCTAGAAGTGATAGGCATTCAACAATTAAAATAGATACTATGGGTATTTGAATGATATAATTGAGTGTGACTTTAATTTCTTCAAGCTAGTTCTATTCGAGGTCAAATGGTATAGGTTACGGATGAATGAACGTGATCCCAAAAGAATTATTATTGAGCATGTCGATGGATTTTCCATGGTTAATACAAGGACATTTGATCTGGGTACATAATATTATGTTCTTCCAAGCTAATGTGAGAAGTTATTTTATTCATAGGTTCCAGGTAAATCAAGTTGGTTGTATGTTGTTAGATATGATCCAAGAGGAAGGCTTGTAAATAAGGTATTTTATTCAGAGGCTCCAGGTAAAGAAGGTTGGTCGTATGTTGTTAGATATGATCCAACAGGAAGGGCTATAAATTATAATGTACCATAAGAAGAAGAAGTTCATCTAGATGTAGATGATAATTATGTTCTCGATGATGATATTGATGATGATATTATGATTGAAAATGACATTGATGACAATGTTGATATGTCCAATCCTTTCAACAATGATTATGAACTAGATGATATATATGTAGAGTTGGATTAAGAAGAAGATCAATGATAATCATCATCGTCATCATCATCATCATCATCATTGTCATCATCATCGTCACCATTGGGTATGGGGAATATTTGAGAGTGATATTAGGGGGGGATGGGCCAAATGGCATTGTCATTGTCTACATCGTCACCTTCATCATTGTCATAATCATTGTCACCATCATCATTTTCATCCTCATCATCATAATATTCATCATCATCGTCGTCACTTTCGTCATAATCATTATCATTTTCATCATCATAATCATCATTGTCATCATCATCATCATCATCATTTTCATTATCATCATCGTTGTCATTATCATTATCATCATCATCATAATCATCATTATTTTTTTCATCATGGTCATTGTGGTCATCATCATTGTCATCGTCATCATCATCATCATTTTCATTGTCTTCATCATTGTCATTATCATCATCATTTTCATCATCATTTTCATTGTCATTGTCATCGTAATTTTCAACGTCTTCGTGATCATTATCATCATAATCATAATCATCATTTTCATCATGCTCATCGTCATTGTCGTCATCATCATCATTTTCATCGTCATTGTCAACGTCGTCTTGATCATCATCATCATTGTCATCATCATCATTTCCATCATTCTCATTGTCATCATTGTCATCCTCATTTTCAACATCATCATCATCATCATCATCATCATTGGGTATGGAGAATTTAGAGTGATGCGAGGGGGGGAGAGGCAAAATGAGATTCCACCCTCACATGGTTGGCCTCATTTAGTAGAGAATAAATTATTCTCGAAACCAAGAGGAGTCATTAAGGTATTCATGTTATTCATTTAATGATATTATTTTTATAGATTATTTAATGAAAATTGATGTGGCATTTTCATCGTCATAGTCAACGTCATCATTTCCATCGTCATCATTGTCATTTTCATCATCATTAACGTCATTCTCATTTTCATCATCATTGTCATCATCATCATCATTGTCATCATCATAATCATCATCATTTTCATTKTCAATCATCGTCATCGTCGTTATCATCATTAACATCATCATCGTCATTATCATTATCATTGTCATCATCATCATTATTGTCATCATTGTCATTATCATCATCATCATCATCATCATTTTCATCRTCATCATCATCRTCRTCGTCATCATCATCAATGTCATCATCATCATCATCATTTTCATCATCATCATCATTGTCATCGTCATCATCATTGTCATCCTCATTTTCGTTGTAACACACCCAACCCCTTAAAGGGATTTTTAAGGGATGGGGCATCAAAATTTCATCTTTATTAATTAATCAAATCCTCCTTCTGGGGCATCTATCATGTTCTTCTCATCCATAGTTTTCCAACCACTGCCTCCATGCTCAAAACCGAGATCAGGACTGGAAGATATTCCCTTCCAAAGTTCTTCGAGAGTTTATTAGTCAAGGGCCACGTGGAATCCACGTGGTCCTTCTCATACATTTCATCCTGAGTTACCCGAAGTCATAGAGCTCCCAATGCTCCTAAATCTATGGCGGAGATCCATCCACCATTAATCCGATGATGGATCTTCCTCCACGTTAACGCTTACGCCTAAGGGAAAGGTTCGGTGTTCGATGTTTCGACCCTTTTGGGAGTATGCATTATAATGACCCAAGTCTCTCGGAGTATCTATCTCCTGAAACCTCGTGAGATTGCCACGTGGCTCCGACCTTCAATCCTTTTGGATTATCCTTGACACTACACTCCAAACCTATGGAGTCTCGAATTCCCGGACTTATGAAGTCCCAGAATCGCTCCACGTGGCTCCGGCCTTCAAGCCTTTCGATTTTCCCATGATGTTGCATCCCAAACCCCCCAGAGTCTCGGACTCCCAAAGGGTCCACCTTCGCACAGGGTGACATACTAGATGCAAAGGAAAATACAGATGGGTCCCACCTACTTCTCCCGCCAAATGGGCCAAACGGTAAGTGTCACGTGTGATACATGGAAAGGCAGATATGAAACGTGGCCCCTTCAGTGGGTGACACGTGTTAATGGGCCTATAGGGTCTGCAAAACACATGAATCCAGGTTACAAGTGGCACATTGATCGTGAGTCCACGTCAGCCTATATGACGTTACTGTACCACGTCACTCCGGACTGATAGCCTTCCAATCCCTTCAATCTCATGATCAAGGTGTGTCCACGTAACCCCTAGATCGACGACCTCCATTACAATGTAATTTCAACGTTCGGGGGATCTGTGGTGTGACTTCCTCCTTACTCTCAAAGTTGGCCAGTGTCGGGATGACCACAACCTATATCCTATGGTCAGGCTATGTCCATGTATACTCATAGATCTACAACTCTCATGGCTTCAGGATTTTGGCCTTTGGGAGTTTTGCGGTGCAAACTCCTCGTGACTCCTGGAGTTGGTCAGCACTAGGATGACCATAGCTTAGATCTAACAGTCAGGCTTCATCCACGTGGATCCTCAGATCCATGGACAACGTTACTTCTGGCTTCGAGACTTATTGACACGTCACACCTCAAGTCCCTCAGAGTACCAAGTCTCTAGACTATAGGATCTAGCACCACGCGTCCCCTGTATATCGAGAACTGATATTTACTCCGTTGTTCGCGGCTTTGGGAGCCTTCACACCTTGAATATTCTCGTACAAATTCCTCCAGGGTGTTGAGTCCCCGAACCATGGGATTTCCTACCACGTGTTCGCTACCTATCAACAACCAATATTAGCTTCACAACTCTGACATTTAGGGTTCCTATTGCTATAACCCCTTCGTTCTCCCAGATCAATGGTCAAGATGGACTCCAATGCTTCATCCTTTGGGAGTTCTTGCCTCTTTCCACAAGATTTCCTATGGAGTGTATTTTCTCTGAAGTGGTAGATATTTTGGCACCTGTCCTCGGAGATCGATGACTCAGCTAAAATCCGGCCTCTGGTATTTTGGGAGGTTGACTCACTCCTTGACCGAAAACCCTTGATTTTGGTCAGCGTCGGGCTGACCACAGTGTAGATCCAATAGTTAGGAAGAATCCTGAATACCTTGGGATCTACAGCTTGCAATACTTCAGGGTTGGTAAAGTTGTAACATCCTGGATCTCCTTCTGAGATTTCCCTAAGGTTCGTGTGTCTTGGTCATATGGATCCTCCAAAATTTCTTGTGGGTTTATTGTCCAGGGATTCGCTAAGGTCGTTAGCTTATACCCTCGGTCACATAGATGAAATATCTAGAGGATGCACCCCCTTGTATGCACTCTAAGAGAATTATACCTCATGAGCGTACTAGTACCTCAAATGAATTGAGAGGACACTCCTTGTGTTTCTTCCAAAGTTTAGAACTTAGAGAATTCTCCACTCTTGGTAACTTATTGTAGACTTTATTGCACCTCCAGCGATAGCTCTCTCAAGCTTAGCGAGAACCCTTATGGGGCTTGGGAAATGGTGTAAGTGTAAACATGCACCGTGGCTACATTTCCCAAGATCAATGCACTTTCACAATTCAATTTCTCTAACTTGAGCCACTATAGGACTCGAGCATTTCCATATACGAACCATATAGTTCCTTACTTTCTAAGCACACAATCAAGAAAAATAGAAGACACAACATATTCATCAAGCGCATATGATGACCATCCAAAAACATTCACCAAGATATCCAACATTATTTTGATTTAGAGCTTAATTTCACAGGGTATAAGAATGCTTATCTATTACAAGTTTCATCCAAATAACTGATTGTGGTGGTTGTACCACCCAACCATAGGCTTAGAGGGAATTCATCTTGAAATATCCACCCACATGCATGTGATATCACTAGGAATTTATGCCAATTCGAGATGCTTCTCTGTCACAGCTTCTGCGAGGTTTATCAAATGATCCATCAGCATCAAGCTTGCGACCTTTGCTCAAGTTTTATTCTCGCCGTTTCTCCACTGGGGGACTTGCACCCTCTTCTTTTCCTCGATATATTTGCATGCCCTTATCTCCTTGCACACATCCCTCCTTGGCAAGGTTATCATTTATGTCATGTTCCTTTTTCCAAAAGGAAACTTGGGTGGCATAGTGCCAGGACCATGGTACTGGTGACATTATTGACCGGTCCATGCCTCCATTCGTAGAGGGTGTTTGATAGTTCAACCAGGTGCTTTCTCCTTCATTGACTGAATTCCCGATCCTTGGGTTTGGGAGGTTTATTATTCCCCAAAAAGGGGAAACTTTTGGGTCTTTGACATAATGGACCTTCTCTAGTTTTCCCATTATTTTCCTCTAATTATATCATGCCGGTACCTTCTCTAGTTTTCCCATTATTTTCCTCTAATGATATCATGCCCGGTACTTCAAGGCTTCACCCCCACAGTCAGTCGTTGGAAATCTAAACAACAATACATTTACATCATTCACATGCCATATCATGTCAATCCTAATTAATGATTAATTACAAGATGGGGGAAACAGGGGTATTACAACCCCCCCCCCCCTTAAAATGGAACATCATCCTCGATGTTCTTTCTTAGTAACACTTGTTATGTCTTTTGTCCTTCGGTTGTTTCATAAATCTTGATTCTCTTTCTTGGCCAGGTCTCTTACGAACTCTTAACCTTCATCACAACCCTTTAATAATCTTGGACAACAAGCATGTTAATCATAGTTTCATGCAAAAACATTTTATTGTTGCATAAAAATTCAAGAAAGATTTTGTAACTTAGCACAATACTCATCTATGTAGTTCATGGATTTGTATCCACATGGCAGTCTTATTATCTTGGCCCACTGTTTATCCTGGACATACCCATTGTGTGCATGATCTCGATCAATAGTATATAAGAATTGTCAAGTCCCTTCTTCCTTGCGATCACTCACCCTCCAGGCCCAGGCTCATGCATCCCCTTCTATGCTATACAATTCCTTGGGTGATCCATCTTGCCTTGCCAAGGATTTCTTGAACAAGAAGAGTTTTAAGGACTCCATTGAGCCTTATAGTCGAGGCGTCCCTCAGACTTGCTCTGTCGAGGCGTCCCTCTAGCTTGTGTTATCGCAACACAACATGTTCTAGGGAGATCATGGATTTCCATAGGATTCTCATGTCTCAACAATATCCTATTTCTTGCTTTCCAGCTCGAAATCCTTTACCTGTCCTCCCTGGACCGATCCTTTTTGTCTCACTTGTATTACAAGTACAGAAAAAAAATATGAGATATCACTATCAATTTCAATTTCGAATATTTTTTTTATTTTTATTTTATTGCAAATATGTCACCCATAGATTTCCACATTCTTCATTTAGTTTCAGATCTGTTCTGTACAGGAATAGGTTCACAAGCATGGGACTCTCCTTCCCATATCATTTTGTCTCAACAGGTAATTGGTCTTTCTTATGGGCTTACAATACTACCATATCCAAGACCCTTCCCTTCCTGCAATTTCAACATTCCTCAGCCCAACAAATTGTTAGTTCCCATGCATATTATATTTTCATTGCACGCTTGCAATGGTTCAAAAACAATTTCGGAACCGTCCTTACTAACAATCAAATTCATTTGCTCAAAAAGGAAAATACCATTCCTTGTATTTTGGCCTAGCGGGAAATTTTGTCTTCCTAATGGACTTACAACATTTCCATATCCAAGACTCTTTTCTTCCTATACTTTCAAATTCAATCAACGAAACAAATTTTTAGTTTCCCATGCACATGGTTTTTCATTTCACCTTTACAATGACATCACAAGTAATTCTTAAATTTTGCATGCTAACATTCAAATCACATCTATATAAGCATGAAAGGAAACCTCATTCCTGATGGCGCGATGACGAAGACGACATACCCTGCAGGGTATTTGCGCCTGACCTCCCGGTCTTCAAGGATCGCGCAGTGTTCCCTTCTAAGCTGAAGCGGCTCTTTGGACTCCCAATGGAATTCTTGTGAAAACCCGATCCACAGGTCCTTTCTCATTTCCCTGTCACGRCCCCTGCACGCACCTGTGACTTTTTCCCAACTCAGTTTCGGGTTTCGGGGTTTCGTGATCCCCGACGTCAAGAGTTCTTGTCCTCTTGAATCCCCGATCTCCGATGAGCAATTTCACTGATACGYGCMCTTTACGCGTCTTAGCCCCTCCTGGCTATGCTCTGGTCCATGTGAYCGCTAATTCATAAGACYRCARCCTTATCCTTGTTTCAGGGTTTTGGGCTTCAAAATCCCGATGTGCTCCAACTCCYGTTAGCCCTCCAGGCTAGACTCCTRGCCCACATGACCACTATCTCACAAGACCGCAGCCTTGTCTCCCATCGGGGTTTCGAACATCGCAATGTCRAAATGCATAAACATTTTGTCCTCAGAATCCCCGATATCCCGATATGACGTCAGCTTCCGCTAGTCCCCTGGGCTAGACCTTTTGGTCCACACGACCTCCCTCTATATGACCGCAATCATACCACCTATCGGGGCTTCAAGGTTTCAAATGTTGAAATACATTTTCCCACGGGATTACCGATCCCTCGAATCCCGATTCTCCGTTATGCTGACAGCTGGCCCCCACACAACGGAGCTTTCTTCCTTCTCTGATATGCTGACAGCTGGCCCCCTGATGGCACTTCCCTCCTTATCAGGGTTTCAGACTTCGCGATTCTGAAATGCCCAAACACCTTGTCACCAAGATTCTCGATATCCTGATGACCCAAATGTCGATAGACGACTTCCTGTCGGGACTTTCCCCGATGGCTCTGATTGTTGCCACGCGTCCCCTCAAGATGGACGGTTCAGATTTCTCCTCGCGTTTTCGATATTTCTGATGTCCCGATTTTCACGACCTCAGGAACTCTGATTTCCCGAGTGTTGATATACCGATGTCTAGTGCCCGGATCTCCGGAATGGACGATCGTGTGACATGCGTCCTCTCTCAGATGGACGGCCCAGATTTGTGTCAGGGTTTTCAAGGTGGACTTACCCGATCTCCTGTCCACAGGAATGTCGATATTTTGACTCCCGACGCCTCTATCTCTGCCATGTGTCTCCACTAACGGACGGTCCAAATCTGTTCTGGGTAATTTCCCATGGAAATTCCCGATCTCATGTCATCGAGACTTCCGATTTCCCGATATGTCGATATCCCGATGGCTGTCGGGACTTCTGCCTGGCGTGAGAAGGGTTAAACCCCGTGCACCTCTTGTCCGATCTGATGGTTGATGGGATTTCTGAATGAGATCCAACGGCTCACGATCTCCCCCTTCTGTGCACTCCTCCTGCTACTCCCTGGATGTGAAAACCAACGGTCCAGATCTCTTTTCTCCTGCCGATCTGAAAATTGTTGTGCTCCCTCCTGAGCTTCTGCACTTTCTTCTGATGCTTGGAAGAATTCCAAGTCTCCCAAAGGCCTCAACCTTTGTCTTCTTTCTCCTCTGCGAGCTCCTCATATTTAAGCCTCGTTTGCGTTCTCCACGACATTGTTCCTCCTGAGCTTTGGGTACTTTGAACTCATCAAAGGATTCTTTGACTACTGCACTCCTTGCAGAGTCCTCACACGCACACGCAGGTGCTGTCTCTCCTGAGCTTTTCCAAGTACACAGATATCTGAGGAAAATAAATCCTTCTTCCTCTCTCCCTCAGATGGAGAATGTTTGGATGCCCTCCTGGCTATCCTTTGCCTCAAGCAACCTCTTGCTGAGTGCTTCTGGGTATTCAGTAACCCCGTGAAGATCCCTCAATGGATTCTTCTTCAAATCACAGAACTCAAAGAGTTCTCTTCTTCCTGTATCTGTCTGCACACTTACTCGATGCCCACCTGGCAGAGTATCCTCTTCCAGAACTTCCAACAGTTCTGTCTCCTTCTCCTGTGCACCTATGCACCCGCTCAATGCCCACCTGGCAGAGCTCTCAAAATCCTCAGTGATTCTGGTCCTCTTTCTGAACTCATAGCAGAGTTCTTCTCTCTGTGCACTCCTTGCACTGGCTCAATGCCCACCTGGAAAAGATCTCAGAATCCTCAGTGATTCTGGCTTCTCTGAACTCACAGCAGAGTTCTTCTCAATGCACCACTGTGCATATGCTCAATGCCCACCTGGCAGAGCTCTACAGAACTCCTCATATCTTTTTTCTGCAATTGTGTATCTCCTACACAAGCTTACCTCCAAGGTGTTCAGCAACCTTGAGGTCCTTCTCTTGAGTTGTTGATCCCAGTTCCTGTGCCGCAGCACGTCTTTGTCTGAAACCACAGTATTCAGAAATGCATCCTCTATGCACGGCTATCAGAACCCGCAGTGTTCTGTCACACCTCCTGGTGTGAAGCCTCAAAGACCTTCACCTGAAATCAAACACACTCCTGCAAATGCATGATAACAACATACATTCATAACATACAATGGAACACTCACAGACACTCATTCAACACAGAATACATGCAGGAAAAACTGCTCTGTTTGTATTAAAATGGAAAATGCCTGTATTTACAATATGTTCCTGAGAACGAACTGTAACAAGGTCTCGGCTCCTTCTCTTCTGCTCTCTACACGCAGACTATCACACACAACTAACTCAACTTCTTCCCCTAAATGAGATACAAAATCTCTTTTACCTGAGGGGTTCTTCGAGCTCTTCCCTCCAATCTACCTACCCTATTCAATTGCATTGAATGGGCTGTCTAGTCCACTATCTGGATCTAGATCTCAGCCATACAAACATTAATGGCCGATCTACTTATGCTTGCACAAAGGCACGGCTTCTATGGCTCACCAGCCTACAACATTTAATTACATTCAATTCAGATTTAAATGAGGACTGCGCTTCTCTCTTCAACTTTGAATGCACGCACTCAACGTGGTTGGTTGGATGACGTGGAGAGATGCTCCTGCATCAAACTCCTCAGCTGTAAAATTCATGAGCTCCTGCTCATGAGCTTCCCATCTCTCATCTTTTGAAATCCCCCCTGGATCCCAAATCATCCTTTGGAGCTGTTCATCCGCTCCATCCTGCTGCTGCTGCTGCTTCCTTCCTTCTACTCAGCTTCTCCTTGCAGGCAATGTCTGTTGATCGGATCATCAGCTCCATGATCTCTTTGATCACTTCGTCCAACTACTCCCATGGCTGGCTCTACTTTTGTAGTCTCCCCAGCTGCAAAAAGTTTTGGCACATGGGCAGATCCTCAGGATCTCCCATGCCTTCTTCAGCAGTTTCCAACTTCACCTGTTGGATGTGCACGCTCTGCACCTTCACCCTCTCTTCCAGGGCTTCAATCTGTTCCCACAGATCAGCAAAGCCAATGTTGTTTGTTTCTTCTTCTTCTGCTGCAAACTTCCATGTTGCAGTCTTTTCAGTCTCCTAGCTAAAAATACTGAGCCATTCTTCAGAATGCTCATCATCCTCTTCTTCTTCTGCTGTCAGCTTCAGTGCTACAGCTTCTTCAACTTCCTGGCTGAATATGTTGAGACATTCCTCCGAATGCTCATTTTCTTCCTCTGCTTGGGCAACTTCCAAAGTCTGCTCCAATTCCTCTTCTTTCCTAACAGTCATAGCTGACTGTTCTGCTGTTGTTGTTGCACCATCTGCAACACAGACTTTTGCCTCCTCCTGGGAAAATGGTAGGAATACTCCAATTCCCCCAATCATCAGAATATTATCCTGATCTTCCTCCTCAGTCAGTTGCACCTGTTGATCCAAATTCATCTCTGAATTTATGAGACCCTTTGATAGTCCCATTTGCTCATCCCTGCCCACCTGGCAATATGGGATGCTTCCGCTACTCTCATGGCAGACTATGAGATCAACCGATCCCATCTTTATCAGCAACCCTTGCTGAATTGAAGTCACCTCCGAGTCCATGAGACTTTCAGATAGTCTCGAATTTCCATCTCTGCCCTCCTGGCAGTCTGAGATGCTTCCACTGCCCTCCTGGCAGTCTTCGAGATCCCGCAGTGACCTCATATCATTGCCCATCTGGAAATGTGAAATTCCCTGGCTGTCCTCATGACAGTCTCTGAGATCCCACAGTGATCTCAACTCCTTTCCCACCTGGCAAACTGGAAACCTTTCGCTGCCCTCCCGGTAATCTGTGAGATCCCGCAGTGACCTCATTTCATTGCCCACCTGTCAATGTGAAATTCCTTGGTTGTCCTCCTGACAGTCTGTGAGATCCCACAGCGATCTCATCTCTTTGCCCACCTGGCAAACTAGAATTTCTTCTCTGCCCTCCTCGCAGTTCTTGAGATCCTCAGCTGATCCCAATTCATTTTCTTCATCATCGAGACCTCTCCCAGTCTCTGGTTCACATACCTGAATCATTTCTTCTTCTGGTCCATCGAGGTTTTCAGCATACCTCAACCATATTTTTAACAGCCTGCGCTGCCCTCTGACCATCAACTCCTTGACTGGCCATTTTTTTTCGGCTTCCTCATGGGCCATTCGTGCATCCATCTCGACCTCTTATCCTGCCGCATCCGCAGTTCGAGCTTCTCTATGTCTGCCTTTAATTCATAGAGCTCTTTATCCATTTCTACAAGCTTTTCTGCCTTGCTCTTCTTCCCAGCATGCCTATGGCCTTCAGTAACCATGGTGTTGTCTTTGTCTGCTTTCCTAGCAAACCTATTGCTGTCACTCTGCACTAAGAGTGTTACCAGCTTCATCCTCCAGTCTCCCTGACTGCCTTCTTGATTGCTGCCTACCTGCAAACAATCGCCACAGAGTCTCTAGCGCTCTGTCTTCTTTTGCCTTCTCCCTCTGCTTGAAATATAAAAATAGAGTTCTAGCTCTGATACCACTTGATTTGTGTATCAGAGTGCTCTTTACCCCTTATGCCTCTCTTGCCTAAAATGTACAGACAAGAACCTCGCTCTGATACCACTTGATGCAGTACGCAGAGTGCTCTTTTATCTCCTTCCTGCCTCTTCCTGCCTGAAATATACATACAAGAAATAATCTCTGATACCACTTGATGGCACGACGACGACGACGACATACCCCGTAGGGTCTCTACACCTGACCTCCCGGTCTTCAAGGATCGCTCAGTGTTCCCTTCTGAGCCAAAGCGGCTCTTTGGACTCCCAATGGAATACCTGTGAAAACCCGATCCACAGGTCCTTTCTCATTTCCCTGTCACGGCCTTTGCATGCACCTGTGACTTTTTCCCGACTCAGTTTCGGGTTTCGGGGTTTCGTGATCCCCGACGTCAAGAGTTCTTGTCCTCTTGAATCCCCGATCTCCGATGAGCAATTTCATCGATATGCACACTTTACGCGTCTTAGCCCCTCCTGGCTATGCTCTAGTCCATGTGACCGCTAATTCATAAGACCGCAGCCTTATCCTTCTTTCGGGGTTTTGGGCTTCAAAATCCCAATGTGCTCCAACTCCCGTTAGCCCTCTAGGCTAGACTCCTAGCCCACATGACCACTATCTCACAAGACCGCAGCCTTGTCTCCCATCGGGGTTTCGAACATCGCAATGTTGAAATGCATAAACATTTTGTCCTCAGAATCCTCGATATCCCGATATGACGTCAGCTTCCACTAGTCCCCTAGGCTAGACCTTTTGGTCCACACGACCGCCCTCTATATGACCGCAGTCATACCACCTATCGGGGCTTCGGGGTTTCAAATGCTGAAATGCATTTGCCCACAGGATTACCGATCCCTCGAATCCCGATTCTCCACTATGCTGACAGCTGGCCCCCACACAACGGAGCTTTCTTCCTTCTCTGATATGCTGACAGCTGGCCCCCCGATGGCACTTCCCTCCTTATCGGGGTTTTGGACTTCGCGATTCCGAAATGCCCAAACACCTTGTCACCAGGATTCTCGATATCCCGATGACCCAAATGCCGATAGATGACTTCCTGTTGGGACTTTCCCCGATGGCTCTGATTGTTGCCACGCATCCCCTCAAGATGGACGGTTCAGATTTCTCCTCGCATTTTTGAGACTTCTGATGTCCCGATTTTCACGACCTCAGGAACTCCGATTTCCCGAGTGTCGATATACCGATGTCTAATGCCCAGATCTCCAGAATGGACGATCGTGTGACATGCATCCTCTCTCAGATGGACGGCCCAGATTTGTGTCAGGGTTTTCAAGGTGGACTTACCCGATCTCCTATCCACAGGAATGTCGATATTCCGACTCCCAACGCCTCGATCTCCGCCACGTGTCTCCACTAACGGACGGTCCAGATCTGTTCCGGGTAATTTCCCATGGAAATTCCCGATCTCATGTCATCAAGACTTCTGATTTCCTAATATGTCGATATCTCGATGGCTGTCGGGACTTCTGCCTGGTGTGAGAAGGGTTAAACCCCATGCACCTCATGTCCGATCCGACGGCTGACGAGATTTCTGAATGAGATCTAACGACTCACGATCTCCCCCTTCTGTGTGCTCCTCCTGCTACTCCCTGGACGTGAAAACCAACGGTCCAGATCTCTTTTCTCCTGCCGATCTAATGGTTGTTGTGCTCCCTCCTGAGCTTCTGCACTTTCTTCCGATGCTTGGAAGAATTCCAAGTCTCCCAAAGGCCTCAACCTTTGTCTTCTTTCTCCTCTGCGAGCTCCTCAGCTTTAAGCCTCGCTTGCGTTCTCCACGACGTTGTTCCTCCTGAGCTTTGGGTACTTTGAACCCGTCAAAGGATTCTTTGATTGCTGCACTCCTTGCAGATTCCTCACACGCACATGCAGGTGCTGTCTCTCCTGAGCTTTTCCAAGTACTCAGATCTCCGAGGAAAATAAATCCTTCTTCCTCTCTTCCTCAGATGGAGAATGTTTGGATGCCCTCTTGGCTATCCTTTTCCTCAAGCAACCTCTTGTTGAGTGCTTATGGGTATTCAGTAACCCCGCGAAGATCCCTCAATGGATTCTTCTTCAAATCACAGAACTCAAAGAGTTCTCTTCTTCCTGTATCTGTCTGCACACTTACTCGATGCCCACCTGGCAGAGTATCCTCTTCCAGAACTTCCAGCAGTTTTGTCTCCTTCTCCTGTGCACCTATGCACCCGCTCAATGCCCACCTGGCAGATCTCTCAGAATCCTCAGTGATTCTGGTCCTCTTCCTGAACTCACAACAAATTTCTTCTCTCTGTGCACTCCTTGCACTGGCTCAATGCCCACCTGGCAGAGATCTCAGAATCCTCAGTGATTCTGGCTTCTCTGAACTCACAACAGAGTTCTTCTCAATGAACCACTGTGCATATGCTCAATGCCCACCTAGCAGAGCTCTACAGAACTCCTCAGAGCTTTTGTCTGCAATTGTGTATCTCCTACACAACCTTTCCTCCAAGGTGTTCAACAACCTTGAGGTCCTTCTCATGGGTTGTTGATCCCAGTTCCTGTGCCACAGCACGTCTTTGTCTAAAACCGCAGTATTCAGAAATGCATCCTCTGTGCACGGCTATCAGAACCTGCAGTGTTCTTTCACACCTCCTAGTGTGAAGCCTCAAAGACCTTCACCTGAAATCAAACACACTCCTGCAAATGCATGATAACAGCATACATTCATAACATACAATGGAACACTCACATACACTCATTCAACACAGAATACATGTAGGAAAAACAACTCTGTTTGTATTAAAATGGAAAATGTCTGTATTTACAATATGTTCCTGAGCACGGACTGTAACAAGGTCTCGACTCCTTCTCTTATGCTCTCTACATGCAGACTATCACACACAACTAACTCAACTTCTTCCCCAAAATGAAATACGAAATCTCTTTTACCTGAGGGGCTCTTCGAGCTCTTCCCTCCAATCTACCTACCCTATTCAATTGCATTGAATGGGTTGTCTAGTCCACTATCTGGATCTAGATCTCAACCATACAAACATTAATGGCCGATCTACTTACGCCTGCACAAAGGCACGGATTCTATGGCTCACCAGCCTACAACATTTAATTACATTCAATTCAGATTTAAATGAGGACTGTGCCTCTCTCTTCAGCTTTGAATGCACACGCTCGACGTGGTTGGCTGACGTGGAGAGATGCTCCTGTATCAATTCCTTACCTATGCATCATTTCAACATACCAAACCTTTCAAAATGTAGTTCAACATTAAGTGAATTCAATCCAAGGGGCCAATATCYATGGCCACATTCACTTGCCATGCACCCTTGCATTGATTTCAAGTTTACCATACTTATGACAAGCATCTTTCCCTAGTGTGTTGGAGTGCAACCAACCTCTTCACCATGTGGCTTATTCATCCTCATTCACACTTACAACATGACTATGATTCCTTCTACAGGATGATCATGATCCTAGATCAACACATATGAAACTAGAAGTTTATTTTGAATGCACCCAGGCATTATTCCTTCATTAGTAACCAGGGTGCCAACACTCGTGGCCACCCAAATTTTCTCTTTTCTTTAACACCTCTACAATTCAAGTAGAGTATTGGAAGTTCCTCCTTCCTCAATGGGCAATCCATTGTCTGCCCTTTTTGTGAAAACATGTAGTTTCCTCAATGTATTAAATCAACGTGTTGTCTATGAGAACTTTTGTTCCCAATCATTCCTTGATTGGTCAAAGTACTCATGACATATTAGTTCATGAATTATTCCAAGGATTTGATTTAGTCTTTACTGCTAGAGGTTCACACCTCCATCATTCAGTTTCTCCTCCCTGAATCATACCCTACTTGGGTATCAATGGCATACAATGGCCTTTCAAAATTACATGCATAACATTAAGACAATAAAACATTTCAGACAGGATTCTTACCCAATCCCTTCATACCTTGTGCCACATAGGTATGAACACTTTTATACATGTTCTTGGCTGCTAGAACCCTCTTTCTAATTTTTACCTTATCAGTAGTGCTTTATCGGGACTGTTATAGTCCCTTCAACAATCTTTCAATAGCAGCCTTCTCATAGTCATCCTCTCCTTGAGGTTGTTCATCATTGGCAACTGTCTTCCTCAACAGCTCCAATTTATTTCTACACATGACATACATCATAAATATATTAGTCGCCATGTAAAATAAAAGAATGCAAACACCATAGCATTTAAATCATTAAACAGTTTTAGATATGTCCTATCTTATCTTTATGCACTTGTCACGTTGTCCTTAACGTTTTTGTAATTGTGACCTCAATCAAACTTTCAGTTGTTTCAATATTCTATAGCCAACCATGTTCTCATGTCTTAAACATTTTCACATACCGTCCTTTAAATTTTCTCTTATCCCAGAGAAACACATTAGACAACAAGAAAGTAGTTAATGGATTCTTCCCTTTTCCATCTGTACTTGTTCTCACAGCTGCTCATCTAAGGCTTATAATTCGGTTAAACAGTTCATAGTTCTTAGGTTGGGAAAAGTGTTCCTCCTTTTTCCCTTTCTTTGCTTTTGCAATTTACTCCCTGTTGGGGTCTTCTTTCTCTTTTCCTTGAGCAGCCTTGGTTAGGCCTCACCCTAACCTTTTTTAATACAACATGCTTTAATAGCAAACATTTTGTTCATAATGGATTATGAACCTATGTATCCTATACATTACCATTTGTTTATCAGAATGGTCAATATCCATTTATTGGTCTCTTATTCATTACATGATGGTTTCAAAATGTAATCCAGGATTCATATATATTTATATATATATATATATAATCTTGTAGCTCACTGCTTAATTCTCAGTAGTCATAATGGTTGTGAATTTGTTCGCCTGACAGAGTTCTTCACATAGTTCCTCCACAGGGAACTCCTTCAGCATGAAACTTCCTTATTGCATATCCATCACTATATGTGATGGCCTCAACCTTGAGTTAGCTTCATCTGTTTACCAAATATTCTATAAGGAATTCAGACATTCATCTTTGCCATGCATCCAAGATATGTATCCACACATACTCTAGTTTTGTTAACTTACATCCATGATGTACTTAACCATATGCATAATCATTTGCCTCTTATCATGACAACATACCATCTTTGCTCATTTACTCTTTCATCTATTTATATTAGTATTTTCTGAGGGAATGGGATAAATTACCCTCAAGTTATCATTTCAAACAGAACTTTCATGACTCTTCAGAATAGAGTCAACCATGCATCCATGGTATTCATTTAATCTTGGCAAGTGCAATTCTTTCCTTACATATCACTCATCAAGGCAGCCATATTGTGCCTTTAGTTTACATGTACTTTTACATCATACATGTGCATCACTTGCACATTTAATATCATTCATACCTAGTTGGTATTAATATCAGGCTTCATATCAAGAAGCTTCACAATCCATTAAATCCATGCACTCAGGAATAATTAAACACATCTAAGAATTCATCATGCAAGCTTATTGCTTTCCCCTTTTCCATGTCATCCACACACATGGACATGTCAAACTTCCGAATCCTTCTCCCGAGGATCTTCCAATCATTCTTATGATAAGTCTCATAGGGATACTCATCATTGAGTTTCTCTCTCTGTTGGGAGATTGCATTCATATTATTCTTGTAAGCATATATATACACATATTTGTATATATGTAGGTGCACCTCTTGCACCTTTTTACCTCATCCATTCACACTAATATTTTATTTTCAGCATTAGTGTTCTTCATTGAGATATTACAATCACTTATATGACCAGTCTCATAGTCATAATTCATACTGATGTTTCCCTCTTTTCATGGCAATAACCAACCAGGGTCACTTTTCCCTTTTAGGGGAACTAGCAACAGTCCCAAAGGACTCCTCTTTATCTTGCTTAATTAGGTTATCCCTGTTGTCATTTTCAACCATTATAGGTCAAGTAAATTGACCCCATTATAGATCAAGTAAACTGACCCCATTATAGATCAAGTAAACAGACCCTACACATTTTCATCAGTCCTCTGGTCATGATGAGTTATATACTCAATGTTTAGTTTTTTAATAATGCAGTAATTATAACTTCTATGGATCCTACTAGTCCTTACCAGATTTCCTTAACCATGAAGAAATTATTCATGAGGATCTTAATCCTTATATAATCAGCCATCTTAATGGCAAGAGACTCTGCCTGCCCTAACTGATAGAAAATATTACACTATGACATAATAACTCGGTTCATGTCCCTTGTTTGGCTCATGCAACTTCATAACAGGGTTTCTGTCACCTATGCCATTCTCATAGCTATTTTAGTCTAAATATCAGGGTTCTTTAGTGACAATTACACTCACTCATATGACTAGTCTCACAATCATAATGGAATCTCTCCCTAAACTCGCTCTTATAGATATCTATGTATACCAAGCCATATACAGATGGCTACCATCCACCTATGGATGTCAATCTCAATCGTTGGTCATCCAAAGGTGTTTTGACACCTCTTCAATCAAACCTTACATCAGTCTCTCATTAATCCTCTTATCGTGAGGGGTCATATACATATATTAGGTTCAATCCTTTATTGAAGAAGTAATTATTACTGCTACGGATCCTTTCAACCCCTTCACATCCAAGTCTCTCTATTAGTGCTCATCAGCATAATCCTACTCATGTGGGATTGGCCATCATTTTCGAAAAGGAATGGTAGGCTTCCTCTACCACAAACTTAACATGATTCAATGTCGTTGGGTAAAATCCCAACTGAATTTTTAAATTTGTATCCTTCTACTCATGGAACTTATGCAGATGATTTATGTTTGGTAGTAATATTCTCAACAAGCTCATATTAGCCTTGGAAATCCAATTTGATGACTATACAACATCACGTACAATTGCAAGGTGAAGTGAACAACTTTATTTGGAAACACTAGCAACATATAGTGCAATTTTCCAAAACATCTATCAACAACAATAGGTTTCATTCCTTTCTTTGGTAGAGGTTTAACTGAACCTCTTAGGAATGTGGTAAGATAGGGTGCTACCCCCTTAAAGTCCTACAATAATATTTTCATACGACTCGGGCATGAGCCCAAGAAGGCCAAGTGTTGTTGCCATGCTCTGATACCAATGTGTAACACACCCAACCTCTTAAAGGGATTTTTAAGGGATGGGGCATCAAAATTTCATCTTTCTTAATTAATCAAATCCTCCTTGTGGATCCTCTATCACGTTCTTCTCATCTAGATTTTTCCAACCACTACCTCCATGCTCAAAATCGAGCTAAGGACTGGAAGATATGCCCTTCCAAAGTTCTTCAAGTGTTTATTAGTCAAGGGCCACATGGCATCCATGGGTCATTCTCATACATGTCATCCCGAGTTCCCCGAAGTCACGGAGCTCCCAACACTCCCAAATATATGGAGAAGATCCATCCACCATTAATCCAATGGTGAATCTTCCTCCACGTTAACACTTACGCCTAAGGGAAAGGTTCGACGTTTGGAATTTCAACCCTTTTGGGAGTATGCGATCTAATGACCCAAGTCTCCCAGAGTACCTATCTCTCGAATCCTTGTGAGATTACCACGTGGCTCCAACCTTCGGGCCTTTTTGCTTATCCTCGACACTACACTCCAAACCTCCAGAGTTCTGAATTCTTGGATTTTTGAAGTCTCGGAACCGCTCCATGTGGCTCCGGCCTTCGAGCCTTTCGATTTTCCCATGACATTGCATCCCAAACCCCTAGAGTCCTAGACTCCCGAAGGCTCCACACTTGAACGGGGTGATGTACTAGATGCGAAGGAAAATATAGGTGGGTCTCACCTACTTCTACTACAAAATGGACCAAACAGCAAGTGTAAGGTGTGATACGTGGCAAGGCAGAGATAACATGTGGCCCCTTCAGTGGGTGACACGTGTCATGTGTTAATGGGACTATAGGGTCTGCAAAATGCACGAACCCAACTGACAAGTGACACATTGATCATGGGTCCACCTCACCCTAGATGATGTCACTGTGTCATGTCACTCCAGATCGAGAGCCTTCCAATCCCTTCAATATCACGGTCAAGGTGTGTTCGTGTAACCCCTGAATCGACCACCTCCGTTACTCTATAATTTCAGCGTTTGGGGGATCCATGGTGTGACTTCCTCCTTACTCCCGAAGTTGGTCAGCATCAGGCTGACCACAATCTAGATCTAACGATCAAGCTCAGTCCACGTATACTCACAGATATATGGCTCTCATGGCTTCACAACTTCGAGCTTCAGGAGTTTTGTAGTGAAAAATCCTCGTGACTCCCGAAGTTGGTTAGTGTTGGGTTGACCACAGCTTAGATCTGATGGTCAGGATTCATCCACGTAGATCCATAGATCCATGACGAGTGTTACTTAGAGCTTCAAGGCTTATCGACACGTCACACCTCAAGTCCCCCAGAGTACCAAGTCTCCAGACTATGGGATCTAGAACCACGCGTCCCCTGTATATCAATGGTTGAGATTTACTCTACCATTAGCAGCTTTGGGAGTATTCACACCTTGAAGAGTATCATCCAA
>SNQJ01S0013784.1:115456-145367 GCA_010110895.2 Picea sitchensis
GTGCATGGTGTATTGTGGTGTATTGGTGTAACTCTTATACTATTGTTCATTGCTCATTGGATATAATTGAATGGTTTAAGTATAAGTTGAAAAATATTTTAAATTGTACTGGATACTGATTCACCCCCCTCTCAGTATCAACATAAGTCATACCACTTAAGTTATTGTGCACTTGATGTTCCACCTCTAGTATATGATGCAACCCATAATTTCTAACACAACTTGACATTAACACAATCATCCCATCCCTTCGATACTTGATTCAATTTAGGTTTCTGCAATCAAATCTCTTATGGTTAACTATCAATAGATAGTAACTTGGACTGGTAAAAATACCCCTTGACCAAAAAGGTGTGGCATATGATTAAAAAAAGAAAAAAAATGATTGTAAAGTGGAATGAAAATGATGCAACTCATAACTATAAAGTAAAAGAATGTCATGACTTAAATGAAAATACAAGAAACAAAACCTTTAAGATTGGCTTTAGTCTCCACCTAAGAAAGGAAAGGTATTCATGATTGTCTCATCCTAACCTAAAATCATTTTTTTAAAAGGATTGGATCAACTTTATTTATTGATGAAAATGAGCAAAGGGCTTTAAGTTAGAACCATTCTCACACCCCTACTAAACTGTGCAATCTTACCTCTTACACATTATGATAGAATTTTTCTAGGGACTTGTCTTTTTCCAGTGTCATTTTAGTCCTAAATTGATGCTTCTTTTGGCATGTGAGTGGCTTAGGAAATGGGTTAACTCAAACCTACAAATTCAATACAAAACACCATTTTTTTTCATATAATATCCTAAAATATATAACCAAAAATCATGAATGGTTGGTAGGTAGTCCCTATATATTGACCATTACTCATGACACCTCTATTCAAATATTTATTATTAAATGACAACCTGTACTCACTAAATCAACATTTAACTCAGATAACTAATGCCAAGTGAAACTATCCCTTAAGTCAAACCACTTAAGTTATTGTGCACTAGTTCATGCACCACCTCTAGTATATGATGCAACCCATAATTTGTGAAACAACTCGACGTTGACACAATCATCCCATCCCTTCGTTACTTTAATCAATTTATGTTTTTGTAATCATCTCTTATGGCTAATTGTCAATAAAGTGGTGTTGATCAAAAATATCCTTGAAGACACTTGGGTCACTCCAAAAAGAAAAGTGATCCAAAGAAGGAAGGAAAAGATTTGTATTTATGATTGTCGCAACAAAAACCATGTTACATATCCCAATTCACATTTGATTCAAGCCACCATTCACATTGACCAGAAGGTATCCATTTGTACCCAACCCAAACCTTTTAAAAAATTTGGAGCTATCAATGCACTACTCTGAATTGTCACTTTTTGGTTTCAACCAAAGATTTTAACTCTTTTCCAATATTAAGCATGACCGAACCCATTTTAAGTGCAAAGAAATTCATTTTTCTTAACGTTGTTCCACAACCCCTTTACCATTTGTTGAACACTTCTAGTGCATCTGAATTTGCTCTGCTTTGTGTGTCTGACTTGCAATTGCATCTAATGACTCAATCCAAATAGAGTTTCCAGTATCACTTAAGGTTCTTGTCTCTCTCCTCTTCAAAATTTGGTAATGTTTGTATGCCTAATAAAGTACGATAAATATCTAGATTGGAATTTTTTGAGGTGATCGAAAATTGGCGGGTTTCGGTAATTTTTTCGAGAAATTAGAAAATTTTAATAAATATTTTCAATGTTACAACATTCAAATTCATCATCATTGTCATTGTGATCATCATCGTCATCATATTCATTTTCACACTCATTTTCTTCATCGTCATCGTCATCGTCATTTCCATTTCCATGATCATCATCATCATAATTCTCATCATCGTCATTGTTATCACCATAATCAACATTGTCCAACCGTTAAAAACAAGGAAAATGTTGGCAAAAACTCTAACACTATAATATTTGCATAATGAGTTGTTCCTTGGGTGCATCTCCATCACTTCCATGTGTCCACCAGCTCCAACTAACCTCCAAGCATCTGTGCTAAGCTCCATCTTCCACCTGGTGACAGTTGATTCCCTCAAAACCCATCAAAACTGGAATTTGCAGTGAACCCTGAAGTGTTGACTGTATCAGCCAGTTCATAGCGGATTTTGTAGTGAATTTCCTAGCAGATTTTGTAGCGCCCACTTGCGTAAACTATTCTGCAGCAGATTGCATAGCAAACTTCATTTTCTATCTGACTAGGTGATTTCGCATCGGAGCTCACAATGACTGTGCAACTTTGTCTGTGTAGATCATTTCGCAGTGTCGGGCGCTACAAAATGTCTTGTAGATTTCTGTGTAATGTAGTTTGAGTCAAAATACCCAAAAATCTTAGCAGAAGGTGTATAAGCCTATAAATTCCTACTAAGAAGGTATAATCATGACACTTCCCACAAAACTTCAAAATTCCAAGATGATCATCATCAAAATTGAGGGTATTTCAGCCACTCCATCTCATTTCCTTAGTCTGGCACTTCTCCTAGTTGCAGCTTGAGCTAGCACATTAAGATTTATTTGAGCTAACTCATCTTTGAAGGGTTGTAACTCCACCTTTATCTTTCTGATCTGATACTGTAAGTCTTTGTTCTGTCTGTACAAATTCTGAAGCTTCCTATGGAGGGGCATAAATCTCCTTGTATTAAACCTAGCCAGACCAATAGTTTCCTTATACATATCCATGAGCTCCTTCATATTTTTCCTCTCATCCAACCCTTCTTCCTTCAAGAGATAAGCCTCCTTTCTAGCATCTCTGAGTTGTCTGATCAATATTTTGAAGGTAGGGTTCTCAAGGGGAGTAGTTATGTCTATTATTTTAACATGTTTCTCAACAGTCTCAATTTTACCCTTATCCTTCCTCTTGACAGGAGCTTTTTTTATGGATTCTTATTCAACAGTTTCCTTCTCAGTTGATGACCTGGTGAAGGGCCTCCTATCTCCAGTCTCAACTGCAACAGTAGGTGAGGGAAAGAGTAACTTTCTCTCTTTTTTTACTGTGGTTTTAGTTGAGGGAACCTCTTCTAGTTCTAGTGTAGGTTGGGGTGAAAATTCCCTCTGTGGAGAGTGATGAGCTCCCCCTTCTTATTCTTCAACTTCCTTAGGAGCTTCACTATCTTTAGCAATGTGTTTTCCCTTTCTCTTTTTACTTGTTTCTGTGTGAACAACATTGTCAGCTTGCAAAGGGCTCTGCACCTTAGATTGAGGAGTAGGGGCCACATTTAGTTGTAGATTTGCAGAGGCAATGAATTTCTCCCAAGCTATGTTCCTTTTATTCAACTCCTCCATCACAAGCATCCTAATAAACCCTGAGTAGAAGACACTTGTGTCCACATCCTTGGACTTGGCCTGGACCCTATCAGCCATTTTCCACATACTCCTAAGCAAATAGAAAGGGATGTTCATTAGATCTTTGCATGTGAAGTGCATCAAAAGTCTAATGTGATATTGGTAAATCATATTGAATCTTCCCTCACAGGTAAAATATCTCTGGATCACCTTCAACACTTTGTCAAATCCATCAACCAAGTGGCTCCTAGGCACTCCCTTAGATAGGTTATCTCCTTGATGTTCTGGTTTGAGGAACTCTTTAGAAAATGCTACATTAAGAGTCGTGGATTTAAACCACCGTTCACCAGTGTTGTGTATCTCAATGGATGCTACAATGGTGGCCTCAGATACCTCCATTTCAAGGGGCCCCACCTTGGTTTTAGTGCCATTAAAATTTAAGGCAAACTCTCTAGCTACCTCAGGGTGTCCCCTCTGCATATTCTGGCAAAAATTTAAACATCCAACCCTCTGGAAGACCTCTTTGATCATATGTTCATCATAAAACAACTTCATATCACAATGCTATGTCCTGAATACACTCCCACCCTTGTGAGACCTCTTTTGTTGAGGTGTATCCATTTTCTATTATGGGAGGAAAAATAATATAGTAATATGGGAGATATGACAGGACAAACAAGGACAAAGGTCTTAGGGTTTGAAATGATGATATTTTAGAGCTGGCTTCTTCTAAGGCTTCATATTTTTTCTTTTATTTGACTTCTGAGCTAATGAAAAGGAAATCTGATGGCTTAAGAAAAGGAAGAAAACTCTTCAGGGAAAGTATATGCAAGGAAGTAACAATTGTCAAGGTTTTTTTAATCTAACATTCCACCACCATTTGCAAGGGCATAACCATTTAAATCAATAAGGCTCTTTAAACTTTTAGCATAGACATATTTTATACTTGGAAAAATCGATGAAAATCTAAATAATTTCAGTTGATACAGGTCATGCAAACAGAGGATAACAATGTTGAGTTTTATGCATAGGTTCGCAGCACTGGAACATGGGATCTGCAGCACAATTCGTAGCAGATTCTATAGAATAAACAACAACGACCAAGCAATAGATAGGCATGACAGCTCTGATAGTAGGATTTGCTAAATTGCAGCGGAATAGGATGAAAATAATGCATATAGGTTGAGAATTTGGTGATAGGAAAAGTAAAGGGGTCGGTTGGTAAAGGGATACACAATACGCAACGCCAGGTGCTATGAAAATTGAGCACAGCCTTACATTGATCTTCAAGAGAGCTCAAACAACTCAAGAAGTACCTGGACGTCGTATCTTGACAGTTGTAGATGTGATTTAGATGGCATGAAACCACCTACAACCACTCTAACCTTAAATTCCCCTTTGTTAGCCAATCTGTAACAGAATCTGTAGCACCTGTCTGGACTTAGGTGTTTCTGCAGCACTGAACTAGGAGCAAATTCAAATCTTGAGAAAACAGTTAGACAATATTAATGACCAAATCTCAAGTTACTTCCTTTAAACCATGGATGCTAAAATCAATGAGATCGGCAGACATAAGCCTCATAAGTGTTGTTGTAACAGATTTTGGAAATTGCTCTACTCAGTATTTTTTTCCCAAGCACCAATGGGATTCTTTGATGCAACTCCATTGGGAAGAGTTCTGAGCAGAGTTTCTTCAGATTTCAACATTCTTGATGTAGACATTCCTTTCAGCTTTTTCGTCTGCATGATATCTACTATGAATGTTTGCAGCAGTCTTGGATTTGTGGTTGTTGTAACATGGCAAGTTTTGTTTGCCGTTATTCCAACGATTTATTTGACCTTTAAACTCCAGAAATACTATTTTTCTTCTGCTAAAGAACTGATGAGACTGAACGGTACAACAAAGTCACCTATTGCAAATCATTTTGGTGAGTCCATATCAGGAACAATGACCATTTGGGCTTTCAGGTTTGAGGATCAGTTTTGAAGAAGGTTCCTCGAAAGGATATAAAGGCACTATTATATACACCTGCACCTTCAGAACAAGGTTCTTTTCGTTTAGACTTTCGTTCTATCCACGTTCACTATCTGAAAAATCTAGAGGAGGACTCTATGTATAGAAGATGGCGAAGCAATCTGAATGAGCTTCTTATGCCAGTCTTCCCTAGCCAGTTCCATTATATTCGTAAACATCTTTACCATGTTGTTTATGTCATTGACCCTTCATCTGCAACTGGGCTAAAGGCTGTAGATATTATAATGTATATGTTTGAGAATCATGTCCCTATGAGGTTTGGGATTATCTTGTTTTCATCCAAACTGGTTGAATCAATTGAAGAAAATGATGGTGAAATCCCAGTGCATTTTGAAGAGAACAACAAGAACAAGTTCAGAAAAGGAGAGGAAGATACTTCAAGTTGATTATTTCATTGTTCCTCTATATTGAAGAGAATTACGGGACAAGGAAGGAAATACAATTTTTAATTGATCTGAACAATCACTAGGGTCTTTCTAAGGCAGACGATGATGAGGTAGTTGAAATAAGTTATGTTGAATATGCTTGCATAGAAATTTCAAAATCAAAAGCTAATTCTCCACCACAAGAGATCTTGTTGAAGATGAAAAACGAGTTGACATTCAAAGAAAGATCTTACCAAAACACCTTTTTGTCTTCAAGATGGGGTTGTCTAGAATGAAACCTTGTCTCTTGATGAATGGTCTTGTTTATGGATCCAGTAAGGCACAAGATGCAGCCTCACAGGCTGTGAATGAGGATCTTATGAAAATTCAGGAAGCGGTGTATTATGGATATATTAATTCCCGTACGGATGTTCTAGAAAAGTTCCTTTCGGAGAGTGGTCATCCTAGATACAATCCACATATTATTCGAGAGGGAAAGGATCATCAGAAGTTTGTGTCTCTTGCTACATCAGTTTTGAAGAAGGATACAGTAATAGTGAAACTTCAATATTTACATTCTCCATAAACTGAAGATGACATGAAGCCAGTTACCCATCTTCTCGTTGTTGATCTTACCTCAAAGAGAGGCCTGAAATTTCTTCGTCATGGACTTCGCTATCTGATGGATGGAACCAAAAGGGTACCGCGCTAAGGCTTTAGAATTTCTAAACCAGTTAATTATTTGTTATGAGGCACAACATTTATATAGTTCACAAACAAGTAATACCAATGTCGAAACTTTTATCCAAGAAGTTGCTAAGATGGTTGAAGCAAGCGATTTGAAGTCTGATCGCATGAGGGTTGCACTGTCAGAAATCTCTTGGGAATCTTTCAAGGATTATTTGCAAAGGGTTTCCAGCTTTTTATCATCATAATTTGGACTTGGGTCAGGAGATAATGCAGTCATTACAAATGGAAGGGTGGTCCTTCACAAAGAAGACAGTTTTGTCAGTGACTATTTGAAGCTTCTGGAAACTGTGGAATATGACAGAAGAATTAAACCTGTAGCAACTATAATTAAGCGAGTTGAGTGGGAGGGAATAGATCCTGATGACCTAACAAGTGATTTTCTCAGTGATGCAATAATGGTGATTTCATCTGCAATGGCTATTCGTTCCCGAAGAGTTGTTCGCATGCCAAAGGTCAGTGGTTATATTACAATAAACATATGTTTTTGCACACAGGCAGGCCTCGCTAGTGAACAAGATGACAGACATTAACAAGAAGGTCTGGTGGAAGAGATCTGAGAAAGAAAAATCTAAAGTTACAAGTGATCCCTCTTCCGCCTGCGAAAATGATAAAGTATCAAAGTCGAACGACCTCAATCAAATCATTGTTAAAGATATCACGAGCTTAAGGGAGGAAAAGCCTTTTTTGCCAACTAATCTCACTGAAATGGCATTAGAAATCGAATTTGCAAGCTGAGATAGATCATTTTAAATTTCTCACACAGAGAAGGTATCGCAGGGAGATCGAGAAGGCATTCACAATCTCGATCTGTGGAAGAAGTACATATGCATGCCTTCACTGTATTTGGTAAAAGTTTATTCGAGTTGGAGGATTTAGATATGGATGATCCCCATTCCTTGCAACCCAAAAATTCACAAACAGCGGCTCTGGAAGTAGAAGCTTGGCCAGACAGGCTTCCAGACATGCAAACCGAGAGCAAAAGATCAAAGCCAGAAGATGATTTCCATTGTGTGGACTCGGTATCTCTTCATCAGTCATGGTTCAAAACTGATTATGTTTATTGTCGAGAGAAAGACACAAATGACAAGAATTCGACAGAGGTTGAACTCGTGATAGAAAGGTTTGCCAAGCTATTACTCGGGGAGGACATGTCTGGAGGAAATAAGGGTGTCTCTTCAGCCATGGCCTTGTCTAATGGTATTACCAATCTATCAGCTTCCATTTTTGGTGAGCTATGGTGATTGGAGCCCTTGGCAGGGGAAAGGAAGGCTAAGTGGCGCAAGGAAATCGGTTGGTTTCTCTCTGTGGTCGATCACATTGTTGAGTTCGTTCCATCTTACCAGAGCTCTGCAGATGGATCAGTGATAGGGGTTATGGTCATGAAGCCTCGATCGAACATTCAGAGGAATATTCCAGCACTTCGAAAGTCGGAAGCAATGTTGTTTGAATGCATGGATTCTTTTGTCGACATAGAGTTCTGGTATGCGGAGAGAGGGATGGCCGAATCTGATAAAAATGTATATAACAGTAATAACAGTAATCCTTGACAGAAGGAAAAATGGTGGCTTCCTTCTCCCAGAGTTCCCGAGGGTGGACTGACAGGGGACTCAAAGAAGAAATTGCAGCATCAGAGAGATTTTGTCAATCAAATACTCAGAGCAGCCATGGGCAATGAAGAGACTTGTTGCTGGAATTCATTGACGCAGGCGATGGCGGAGACCAGGGGTACTTGAACAAGTTTTTGCCAGCGCACACCAATGTTAGTAATGGCGGAGCATCTGGCAGTCGCAGAGTTCCAGAAGCTGAAGCGTTTCATATTTCTAGAAACAAACAACAATTTATTCTAGATTAATTTTTGTAAACGTTGAGTTATGAGTGAGGTAACGTATCACCAGAGACGATTAGTTAAATAATCGTTAGATGTAACAGAAAAGGGGGGGGCGCGGAGGCGAGCTGGGAAAAAACCTCTTGTGAAGAGGGGTTCCTTTGTAATGCTGAGTTATTTTGTAAACGAGGAATGAAATAATACAGAAGATTTTTTACTTGTGACTGTGAGATTCATCACGGTCGATTCGTTCAATATGTTCTTCCTTATTTCAGCTGTGTTAAAATTGTTTGGAACTCATTTATATGCTCCTTACCCACAGTTGATATTGTCATTATCATATTGTTTATCTCTTCCTTATTCCGTCACGACTGTGTTGCAAGTTTGTTTTCTTGTATCTCATATTTAGTTTCATTTCATCTTCCTAACTGATGTGCTTCGTTATAATTTAGTACGACCACTACTATAGCGAATGAATTTTGGTTTTCTGTAATTGTTTATTGTTTTTCCTCTGTACCAACGATCAGCGGGTGTAAGACCAGTCTACACTTCCAGAATTCTACATATATTCTCTGCTACATCGGCCTTTCCTTTCCTTTTTCTGCTACCGCATCATGACTATCAAATTGCTGAAAGATAGACTTACTTTACCTCACTTTTCGCAAGTTATATGATCGCTGCCATTATCTCCTTTCCTTGGTTTTCACTTGACTCCATGCCCAATGGACCATTTCCCTGGTTTAACCCCCAAACTTTAAAAATCCAAAACTATCATTTACCCATAAATCTGCCCACCTCTTTACGCTTACTGAAGATTATTTTGTGACATTATTCGAGAGATCCCTCTCGGGTTGGGAGGGGAATCTTCCAATCCAAAGTGGTTCGAGGTTGCCTCAGGATTGATTTGCATGCAACCCATTTCAGTTTCGAGTGTCAACAAGTGCAATGATGATAAAAAGGGAAGATGTACTCAAGATGCACTACAAAAACTCCTGATGAGATGGTAGCGTACTAAGATGACTTGATTTGAACTTCTAACGAGTAGAGGGACAGAGTGCAGGGGTTTAAGCGCATAGTGGTGGTAGTGACATGTCAAACTAGTGGTGGCATAAGGGTGATGGTGATTGCTATCAAATCATGTGATGAGATGAGGATATAAACCAAAGGTATGGGTCAAAGGTATAGGCCAACATTTATTTGTGTTAAGAACGAAGAAAAACCATAAGGAAAAAATAAAAATCAAATATTAAACCATACTAAGGCTAAAAAATAAAAACCTAAGGATTAATTTGACCCATAAAAACTCATGTGACCCTTAACAACTTCATGAAATAACATAGGGTATAGACTCATAGACAACATGATGTCTCCACACATATGGTTGGCCCAAAACCACATCACATACATCAAGAGGGGCAACATCACACACTACCTCATCCTTGAAGGGATGGATGCCATAGGACATGTGACACTATTGGATGACACATATATCTCATCCCTGGTGAAGCCGCCTGATGTTGTATGGTTGCGGGTGTGGTGTTCTCGACAACCCCAACTATTTGATGGCCTTATTTGAGATGAGGTTCTTCTGGATATTGTTATCAATAATGAAATGCAATGAGGTCCTCTTCATCCACATCTGTGAATGGAAGAGGCGCTCCCCCTCTTCAGGATCTACTGATTCTTCTGGTTGAATTGTTGTGGTTGCGACAATGGAAGTGGGGTCTATGTAGATGGTATTTATGTTTTAAATATTTTCTAGATCGTATTCTGAATCAAGGTTCAGCTCCGTGTCTTTGACCTCGACCACCAATGACTGTTTCAAGCGACATTCATCAATGTTGTGCCAGGGGATTTTGTGGAAGTCACAACACTTCCCAGTGTCATTCTTCATCTTCCCTTTACCCTTTTTGTCTCATGTCTTGGACTGGTTGTCTAGAGGCTGTTGGTTAGGGTCGTCTTTACCGTTCTTTGGTTGTTGCATATTTGCAGACCCAAATTCTCATTTGTTATGGTGCCTAAATTTCTGCTCAATTTTGACATCATATCGATAGGCGGCTCCCAATGATGAGATGTTTAGGAAATCCATTTTGGTTTGGATGTACCTATGAAGAGCCCCACGGTATTTTAGAACTAGATGCCACTCAGAGTCTTTGATACACAACTTGGTGCGCAAGTTATGGAAAGTATTTGTGAACTACGACATTGTTTGGCTCTTCTCTTGCCGTAGTGTGGTCCATCTCATGTACTGGTCTTCATAGTTATCAACAAGATAGTACTGGTCTTCACAGTTATCAACAAGATAGTACTGTTCTTTGACCACATCCACACAAAAAATCCCAAATCGGCTCGACCCCATATATTCCAGATTCCTCTGTGGAAATTTTCTCTCAGTAAGATTCCCACCAATGTTTGACATGGGGGAGAACCTTGAAGAGTGCAAAGGTGATATTTTCCCTATCAAAACAAATTTGAAGAGAGAAATAACCTTCTAATAGAATTAACCATTTTTCTAGGGAATCCGCATCTTTTTTACCTTCAAATATGGGAATATCAAAATTAACTTGTACCTTAAAGGGAGAGGTTCCTCCAAAATGGTTGTTTGATGAAGATGYGCCTSTTGCTATCGGCAGGCATTGAAGGATGTGTGCAAAATTCTCCATCATTTTGTCCCTCTGTCGCGYGAGAGATTGCTCAAGAAATAGTTTAATAGAATCTKTTGCTGCCATCGAGGGTTTCTTAGGTGTGCGAGAGTGATTTTCCTCAAGAGAGACAAGCTTGAGACCCAATTGGCTATCCTTGGACCTTGTCGGGGACATGCRCTGAAAAAMAATCAAGAGCAACCTGCTCTGATATCACTGATCTRGATTATGTTCGGAACRAAATGAAAGCGGAKATATTACAATGAAACACTCATGAAAATTTCTAGAAATAGAGAAATATAGAAATACTTGATTTCTATTAATTAAATAATTGTAAAGAGACTATAAAAATACAGAGTGCAAGACTCGCTAGAATGGTGGCATCTTTATCTCTGAGAAGATATGTGACGGCTACGCTCATTCGCAAGAAGATGATCTCAATGAGGCTCTGAAGGCCTTTTTATGTTAAACATGAATGCCAAAACCCTAAACGTCCAAAAACCTAACCCTAGGAGATGAAACGCCAAAAGTCATGTGGGCCCTGTTTGGGTAAGTTAGTACATTAACTTCCCGGGGTCGTAACTTTTGCATACGATCTTCATTTTAGGCATGTGATAGCCCGTTGGAAAGGTCTTTTAGAGAACTACGCATTATGATGTCAAACTCTAACTCTATCTGCAGTTTGACTATGTGATGCAAAAATAACACTATTTAGGGCCCCAAAATGGCCCTGGAAGTACAACAAGATGTGCTGACATGAATACATACAAAATAAGCTAGTTGGATTAGGTGGGAGGCCACTAGTATCCACTTAGAAGATGTGTAGGGATTCAAACAACCATGGAAGTATATAACCCTCAATTACAAAGAAGTACAAAAGAACGTGTTGAACTAAAAAACTGACAAAAGGAGCCAATTGGAATAGGTGGGTGGCCACCAATATCCACCTGGATCACCAGCCTAGGGCATCTACGCACAAGCCACTTTCCACAAGGAATGAATATTGATCCTGTCAAAAACATTTTACCAATTGAGAGAACAAATAGCTTGATTTGAGTTCCTCGACTACCATAAATTTGTTATCCACTAGTCGGGTTGGAGATATACTTCATTTGGTCAACGATCCATCTTGAATGGTCAAGTCGACAACCAAGTCGAACCCTACTTCTCGTCGACAACAAGGAGAGGAAAATTCAACGTGCAATCAACATGTCAAGTAAAAATAAGTTCGAGTCGAGCAAGGCTTGAGAGTGGAAGTCAGGTTGACCTTACTTCTGTAAGCAAGAGAGTCAAGTGTTGAATCGACGGGAACTTTCACTTTAGGTTTGAAAGCCTCTTTTCTTGTCAACCCTCCTCCACTAATCGATGTCAATCTGGTTAAACAAAAAAAAACATATATCTTTCAATTCTGTGCACCTGCACAATTCCAAACAACGTCGATAGCTAGGGAATATTCTCAATGACGTACAACAATACCCCGAGTGCATGAAAAAATGAGGGTTTTCGTGGATCAATAACTCATGACGGGGAAAATATTGGCAGTGAGTCTTCCATCACTAAAGGCCAGATCATGGCTTCAATATTGACTTGTTTGAATCCAAGTCTTCTTTTGTGATCCCAAGATCAAGAAACCAATAGCTTTGAAACCATGTTGGGACAGGTATTGAATGCAAATGACAACAGATCCAAGAGACAGTGATGGTGTTGAAAGACACTGTAGCACTGAAGAACAAGGAGTGAGAGAAGATCTCCTGAGATGATATGACAATATCAAATGATCAATAATTTGATGACAGACCAATCAGTAATATCATCTATATATAGGTTTGGTCATGGACCAAACTCAACAAACTTGGGTGAAGGTGGTTGCACCTGTCCATAAAAAATGGATCGGGAATCCATAAGTGGACATGGTCAACCGAGGTTTTAGTCATTCGTTGACCCAAAGACTTGGTCGACCCAATCAATTCGACAAGGTGAGGTTACAAAGGAACCACATGTTGCAACAATGTAGTTCCTTAGCTCCTCATTCCATATTGGAATTATTGTAGGACATAAAGTTCAACAACTCTAGGGTGAAGACGAAGATGAACATGGAAAATCCAAAAAGAAAAGAGGGAGCAAAACTATCAAGGACAAGAAAGAAGAGGAAGTGAACATAGGAAAATCATTTTGGGCCAAAAATACCCTCCCAATAGCCTTTGGAAGTATCACTAAAACCCCTACCCCAATAAATGAAGTACATCTCTTGGAATTGTAGGGGCCTTGGAAGCAAGTAAAATTAAGAAAGGTTGAGGGCCTTGATTCATGCAAAATGACTAACTGTAGTGTTACTTCAAGAAACAAAATTGGAAGATTATGATGTCTCTCACATCTTAAACATGATTTGGAGACATACTCAATATACATGTGTTAGTTCTTTGAGAGCCTCCGAAGGCATTAACACTCCATTAATACCCCATGATTTGGACCTCCTTCATATTGAGCACAATCAACATTTTCTCTACACTCTTTTTCTATATAAATCCTTAGGTAAACCAATTCCCTTGTTGAATATATATTAGCCTCTAAATAGTTAGGAGAAGAGAGATTTTTGGAACACCCTCAAGTTCTTTGGGGACTCTTTAATAGAAGATCATAGAATCCTTGTTAGTGACTTGAATTTGGTTCTTTTCCTACATGAAAAATGAGGCAAATATTTCATCCTAGATTCCCTCATAGAAACGGTGGATGACCTAATCTCCGCATGGGATCTATATGATCCAAAACCCAAGTGAGGGGAATTCCTCTAGTTGAATCAATGGGTTGGCCCAATGCACATTGCAAATAGGTTGGATCTATATATAATATAAATCTCATTCCTATTTCAAAGTATGTAAATATAGTTCCATATAATCCCTTCTACTTCCCCCGACCCCAATCCCACAACGCTTACCATGGAGCTAGATAATGATTATGGCCCCATTCACTTTAGGTTCAAACCCCTTTGGCTACATCACAATCAATATTGAGATATCATTCGATAGGCTTGGAACATTTTGGTTTATCGATCTCCTTCCTACCTTTGGGGAAAAATTTAAAATAAACCAAGGGCTAATTAAAAGATTGGGCGAAGACTTTTTTCTCATCATCATCAAAATATAGAGAGGAGAGTCAAGCCAAACTAGTAGATGTTCAACTCATAAAGGAAGACTGAGGGTTCACATAAGATTTTATCATTAAATAAAATGATCTATCTAGAAGAGTATTAACAACACAAAGGAATCAAGAAATGCATTGGAGGTTAAATTCCTATAGCTTGTGGCTCAAAGTAAGGGATGAAAAAACCAAATTATTTCATAAATAGGGACAGACTAATATAATTTGAAATCGCATGGTGGATATTTCTCTAGTATATGGATGTAGGGTATCTCAGTCTAGTAATTGATGGAAGTAGTGCATGAACACTTTAAATAATCTATAAATGGAAGCCCCCTGCCCCCTTCCCAATAACATGGGGACAACATGTTAGAAGTTATCTTGTAGTTATTTTAATAGTCCTAGAAACAAAAGTTAGTGTAAGCAATCATAGAAAAATCATTAGAAGAGGTCATGTGGAGAATGGAACTTGAGAAGCACCAGGCCAAAATGAATTCACAACTCACTTTTACAAAGATTTCTAGTCAATAATTAAATATAACTTTCTAAGGAGGTTGGAAGGATCAAGAAGAAATTTAGGGTTTGGAGGTGGCATAAAATTCTCCTTCCTAGCTCTCATCCCTACATAACTAATTATTACATCCTTCAAAAACAAATTGCTAATCTCTATGTGCAATGTCCCCTACAAGATTCTCACAAAGATTCTATATTCAAAATTTCTTAGCCAGTGGCTCTCCTCTATCATATCTAAAGAGCAAGGTAGATTTGTTCAAGGGGGGTGGATCCTCAATAACATCATTATGGTTTTGGAAACTATCCACTCAAGCACCTTGGCTTAAGGGAAAGGTATGATTCTAAAACTAGATATATCAAATGATTTTGATAGAGTTAGACACATTTCTTAAATGACATCTTGAGAAAATTTTGGTTTGCAAAGGAGTTTGTGCACTAGATAGTGGCTAGGATAGACCACCCTCAGATCACCTAAGCCTCTTATAGATGGGATATTGGCCCCATTTTTATAAGGTATGAGAGGCATTCACCAAGGTTTTCCTCTTTCACCTCACCTCCACATTTTGATCATAGAAACCCTCGAAAAAGAAGGAGTTGTCCTACTCCCTAGGATCAACATCATACATGGACCCAAATTCATTAAACACATTTATTTTTAGATTATAACCTCCTCCTTAGCATATATTTTTCCAATATAGCATCATGATTCAAGTGAATATTGGAATATTTTATAGATGCATTGGGGAGCCTTATAAATAAATTGAAAATAAAGATATATTGCTAGCACATCCTTATTGGAATTTTTGCCAATATAGATTGTGCACTAGATTTCCCTCTTGAGGAAAACTAGAGATATATCAAATACCTTGGCATTCCAATATCTCAAAAAAGTGTGTACTTGACCAATTGGCTCCTTGTCCTATAGAATATCAAGGAAAATCTAGCCAACTTGGGATCCCAATGGTTGAACCTCTGAGGAAGGTTAGTTCTTATAAAGTCCCCCCTCTCTTCTTTAGTTGTTTATTTATGTTTAACCTTCTAGATCCATTGAGTGTAGTGCAAGTCATTAGCAAAGAAATAAGAGCATTCCTATAGTGAGGATGAAAGGCCTCCAAAAAATATTTCATTTGGTCAATTGAAATATGGCCAGGGCCATTGATCAAGGAGTTCTAGCTGTATGAGATCTCGTTAATTTAAATTAGACCCTCGTATCCAAATTAGTGTGGAGATTCATCTTGGGAAATTCATAATAGTGGAAGTAAGTTCTTAAAAATGCTTGTGGGGAAGCACAAGATCATTGTGATTCTTAGGTATACCTCTCCCATAAACTAAAATTTCCACCATATGGAGACTCTTCATGGAAACTGCCTTGTTAATACAAGCCCACTAATCATTGCGTCCTGGAAATGATAGGGAGATTCAACTATGGGAAGACAACATTATGGGTAGAAATACTTTGTCTTAGGGACAAGGACTAAACACCATTCAAACGTGGATTATGATATCCCATGGATTGTGCACTCTTTTAATTTATCACAATATAAATTGGGGGAAGCACGAAGGCAACAAGGTCTGAAATAGAATGGTGTGTTTTAGAACCCTAATGAGGATTGGGAATTTCTTATAAAATCACTCATAATGGTTTAATTTGTTAGTCAATCATAGAAGGATGTTAGAGGTTGGGGGATAAGTGTGGACATTTATAGTGTCAATAAGGTTTATGAGACTATATTGTCATAGTGAGATTTCACCCCAAAATTGGCAGTCTGGAAAAGCATATGGGGGGTAGAGGCTCTCCTGAAGATAGTCCTTTTTGTTTTTTAGTTGGCTCATAATATAAGTTTGACATTGGAAAAATTTTGATGAAGAGGCATTCGAGGACCTACTATTTGTGTTCTATGTAAACTGGTTGAGGAATCAACTCACCATGTATTTCACGTACATTTACAAAGGAAGTATGGAGACCTTCTCTTCAATATCTATAGGGGTAGGTGGAGATCCCTAAACATTGGAAGAAAATGTTCCAATCATGGAAAACAACTTACCCTTGAAGGATACTCAATAAACCCATCTTGGCTAGAGTAAGGAAAACTCTCTGAAATTTCTTTCATGGGGAATATTGCTAGGTTTATATAAGTTCATTTTCCAAGATAAAAACCTATAAAAAGGAAGGTGATAGAGGGAGCTTGTAGTCTTTTCAAATAGGTCATCATATCCAATTGCATACTACCCTCTCAAGATTACAAATACTCACCTTTGTTTTTAAATTGTCTCCACCCCCTCCTCAATACTTTTCTTATCCAAGTGATGAACATTGCATCTAGGCTTTCCAAGGGAAGAAAAGTGGAAGATCTAAATAGGGAAGGGATTTTTTTATAATTGATGCTTTCTCAATTACAACATGCCTTCTTCTTTGATGAAGTCTCAAAAACTAATCTCGGGGTGGTAGGCATGCCTAGGGTTGGGGAGGGAGGGGTTCCTTTTCACTCTAATGGACAAAAAGTATTTGATCTAGAATGGGGATTTGGTGTTGCAACTAATCACAATATAGAGGCCCTCATCACATTCAAATGAATCACTATGCTCTAGGAACATGGGATCCAAGATGCTACCATCATTATCAAATATTTTGTGGAAAGGAAAACCACCCAAAGAATCACAAATACCTAGAATAATCCAAGGGGCTATCTCTTTTACTATAAAATTCCACTTTGTCGCTTACTACCAAGTCCTACAAGAGCTCAATAAAGAAGAATATAGAATGGATAACATGGGTGCTACAATAAAGGAAGGTGAGTTTGTGTTGAAGGATGAGAGGGAGATAAGAGCATCGTCATATCCTCTCCCTTGATCATGGTTCTATCGGGGTCATTGGTTCCACAACACTTAGCAGGGATTGAATTAGGCATTAAAGGAAGGGGATCTCCTCCATCCACTTGTCACTAAATATCCTCCGGGCATTGAATTAGGCATTAAAGGAAGGGGATCTCCTCCATCCACTTGTCACTAAATATCCTCCAGACATTGAATTAGGCATTAAATATCCTTATTTTACTGTCATACTCAAAACAAATCGTGGTCTTAATTCAAAGCAAATCTTCTCCCAATATTACTACATGCAAGATTTCTAGAATTGGTCTATGTTTATTAGTTGTCTAATTTGATATTCATGCATGCCAACTCAGTTGAGTTGGTCTGTGTTAACCTGTCTTTCTTGACATGGGAAATTGTGAGGGACTTTGAGATAAATGATTTGAAAGGAAGGTCATTTGACATTCATCCCTAGATTTTCCCCATTCCATGGTTCTCTAGGGTGGTGTTGAGTGGTGAGAGAAAGAACTCAAGCTAAAGGTGACTTAGGTCATTGGAATTCCTAGGTGGCCCTTTGGTGCTTCTCAAGTCCTAAAAAGACTAGAAGGAAATCAAGGAAGGGGTGACATCACTCACCATTGCTATTTTTGWTCTCTACTTAGGGAAATGAGAGCACTACAGTGAGGCCTCCAACAATGTGAAAATGATATCGTGGAAGCCATGGGCATGGCTACTAGTTTTACTCTAGAGTGGGAAAGGTGGAAGAAGACCATAGATCAAAAAAGCATGATGGCCAATTTAGTGAGGGATAAACATGCATTAGAGGTAAAAAATCACCTCGCACCCTCCAAGAGTCGAAGAAGGAATCCTAGGTGACTATGGCCTTCCTTGGAAAGTAATTGGAACAATTGACCACCTTGGATTCCCTCTTAGTACTTGTTGCATGTTGTTGGAATATGTAACTCCTACTTGTCTTAGGTGTGGTCATATATGTGGTTGTAATTATTATTGGTCAATATTAGGATGAGTTGGTATCTATGTATAGAGTATATTACTAGTTTGTAGGAGGTTGTTGGAACTAGTTGGATGTGAGAGATTCTCTCCAACCATATGATTCCTAGATTGATGTGAGGTTGAGATATTCGCTCAATTGAGTAGATTGAGTGATCGAGGTAGTTTGTCTATCTTGAGATAAATCTTGTTGTATTTATATGTATCATTGCATTAATTCAATAGTTCACTCGACACATTGCTTGTGTGTAATACACTCTTCTCTCCCATTTTAATACAATATTAGAGCAGGATTGGGCCTAACCCCCTCATGGGAGGGTCCATAATCATGAGAGATCTATTTTTCACCATGAAATATAGCTCGCATCATGGAGAAGCCACGATTTATTTCCAAAGGAATAGCCTGTGTTGAGGAGTTGCACACAACCTACAACCGTTGTGTGAAACCACATGAACTAGCTTCATTTGTGAACTATGTGAGGAGAGCTAAAGTAAGAAGAGAGTGCTAGCATGGAAGGGAAATTTCTATGATAAAATCCTCCACTTATAAAATCTATGTGTGAGGAAAGTGTTGGAATATATTCCACTTCTTGTGAATAGAGTCACACGAAGGATTCATCGTTCGTTATCTGGAGTTGGTTGAGGAGTCACCATTTCTATGAAGAGAAATAAGAGCAGTTGTATCGAATTGAGAAGGAGACAATGTCTGTAGTGAAGTCATGAAGACAGTTTTATTCCAAGGGAAACGTTGTGCTATAAAGGAGTTTGCATATAGAGGTGTGAAATAATTTGTTTTCGAAGAAGTGTGTAGCCATTGAGCCATGAGTTTTTGCTACTCTGGACATGGAGCATTGGTAAAGGGCATCATTGCCAATGTAGCTCATATTGCTAGGAGAAACTGTTGGACATATTTTCATTGATGTGTTTTCATTGATGTCAATAGTTGATGTCATTATGATGTGATGATTAGTTGTTATGAACAACATGCAGAGGAATCTACCTAAATCTCAGGAAAGGCAGTGTATTAGATTTCACGAGATCAGTGCAAATGCAGAAACACCATCGGGATCGAATTCCCAACTGATCAATGATATCGATCATTTATAACCCAAGTACAAAACCAAAAATCTCAAAAGGGAAAGTGCATTGCAGAAACACGATCAAGATTGAAATCTCCATAGTAAAACTACAAAAGAATCGAGGGAGAATCTTGTCCACT
This sequence comes from Picea sitchensis, assembly GCA_010110895.2. NCBI lineage: Eukaryota > Viridiplantae > Streptophyta > Pinopsida > Pinales > Pinaceae > Picea > Picea sitchensis. Next base: position 135,093 of record SNQJ01S0013784.1, read on the forward strand.
GATGTAGATTTCGGGACAAACAAAGACCATTAGATCTGGGTGTTACTCAAGGTTTAATCGTGGAATCTCACTTCGGGAGAATTGGAAAGTGGGAGAAAATTAACCCAAAGTCCTGAATATCAAAATGAATCTAGACCATTGATCTAGAACTAATCACAGTCATTGGATCAAGAATTCATGAGATCCTGAAATAGCCGAAATCCTGACAATCGTTGGATCGTGTTGAGATTTTTGCGTAAAAAATAGATCGTTAGATGAATTCAAGTTGCTCGAGGTTTATTTGGGGAATCAAACTTCGGGAGAATTGATAATTGGGAACGAATAACCCAAAGTTCCAAAGGCCGAACTAAATCTAGACCATTTATCTAGAACTGATCACAGTCATTGGATCAAGGATTCATGAGATCCCGAAATAGCTAAAATCCTAACAATCATTGGATCATGTTAGGATTTTCGCGTCAAAGAAGGATCGTTAGATGAAGTCAAGATACTCGAGGTTTAGTCAGCGAATATCACTTCGAGAGAATTGGGAAGTGGGAGCGAATAACCCAAAGTCTCGAAGGCTAAAATAAACTGATCATAGTCGTTGGATCAAGGATTCAAATGAACCTACGATCATTAGATCCAAGATGAGGACATGTGCCACATCAAGAGATCCACGTCAGCAGACCACGTTAGTAAGGACACATGGTGCAATAAGATGGTGACAAGTGTCTAGTTCTAGTTGGCACTTTAGGTTACGTAAGTCCTGAATTTAAGTAACAAGTGGCAGCCACTCGGCCAGTGCCAAGTCAACAGTGACATCAACAAGTTACATCACTCTGGGAGTTTGTCCTTTGGGGGAAACCAACAACTACTCAAAGCACCGAAGGCCGAAGTCAATGATAATCGTTGATCTAAGATCCTCCAGGATGAATCTTGACCATTATATCAAACACTTATAATGGTTAAGCCCACAGTCCTAGCTCCTGGACTTGTGGAGGTTATCAAGAAGAAATTGATAATAAGCACTTCGACGAAATTTACTCCAGAAGAGTTGAATGACTACAAATACCGGAGTCCCGAAACGTTGAATTCCTGAAGTGAATGATAACCGTCCACTCAACTTTATATCAAGTCATGGTCGTTGATTTGTTTGAAACCTATGGACAAGCCAATATCGTTCATCTACGAAAAAAAAATATCGATCGTCCGATCCACTTCGATGAAATTTACTTCGAAAGAGTTGAATGACTGCAAATATCGGAGTCCCGAAGCACCGAATTCCTAAAGTGAACGAGAATCATCCACTCAAATACATATCAAGTCATGGTCATTGAATTGTTTGAAACCTCTGGACAAGCCAGGATTGTCCATCTACAAAAGAACAAATATCGATCGTCCAATTTACTATGGAGAAATGTACTACGGAAGGTTGAAATATTGCAGAGGCTAGAAGTCCTGAAGTCTCGAAGTAAATCATGGTAATCCATATCAATGTTTTATTAAGTCATAGCCGTTGGATTAAGCAATGGAAGGATAGTGTAAGGATCAAATCTAAACCCTTGATTTGGTTCCGGGAATCATGCTAACCATTAGATCAATCCTTCTGAGAGGTAACTACTTCGGGGAGTTGAAACTCCAAAAGATTGGATCAGATAGAAATCTCCTGAAGACTGAAGTACCGGAGGAACAGGTTTCGTCCCTCGGTCATGGGTTACAAACACATAAGCCATAAGGCACTGGGAAAATTTCTTAACTTAATAATCCTGTGGTTTTGTGAATATGTTCACATGTAAATGGTTCGAAGGAAGCACCTCCACRGGATTTGATTTCTGCAATATCCTGAGAGACATGGAATTGAGTTAAAAGAAATCGATCCATACYTGTGATCGATTTATGAAAAKCACTCTCACTGAATTAAAATCCTTCACAATAATTCTTGAATAATAATAGAGATTATTGTTAATTTAAAATGAAGAGGTGTAATGGTATGAACAAAGGGACAYAATGATTCATAGCTCACACCAGTTTGAAGAGTATATAAACAAGAAAGAATGGTGAGAAGAAGGTGTCTTTGTAGTCAAGATCAGAATATCAAAACAACAATGGAGTCCAAGAAGAAGAACTGATGATTCTTATGAAGTGAGGGTGGAAGGAAGAAGCACGGAAGGATGCATATCCTTTCATAAGTAAGTGTAATTTAAGGGAGTTAGTGCTTCCTAGGGTTGGTGCCATAAATAAAAGGGAGTTGGTGCTTCATAGGGTTGGTTCCCTAAAGACAAGGGAGTTGGTGCTTCCTAGGGTTGGTGCCATGAAGAAGGGGATTTGTGTCTCCTAGAGTTGGTGCTCTAAAAAGGATTGGTGTCCTTCACTATTATTCTTAAAAATCCTTGTAATTCCTATTAATTATATTTATATAATTGATTTTACAATCAAGTCCATTGTTGATCTATTTTGGTAATTAACAAAATATAAAAGTAACTGCTAATTATTGAAAAAGGGTAATACTAATTCCCCCCCACCCCCTTTCAGTATTCCAACAATTGGTATTAGAGTTAGTGCCTTCAACACAGACTAAACAACTGGAAGGTAGATCTTGAATATGGATCAACAAGAGGGGATATCTAACAATAAAGCACCATTGTTCAATGGAGGCGGCTATGCTCTATGGAAAATAAAAATGAAAGAAGAAGAGAACATTGTTGAATACCTTCATAGTGTAGATGAAGTGGTTAATTCAATCAGAGTAGTGGGAGAATAACTTAAAGAAAAACCCATTTTGAAAAAGATACTAAGGTCATTAGCTATGAGGTATGATGCCAAGTTTTCTACAATTGAAGATAGGTCTAATCTTGACACACTCACAATTGATCAGCTTCATGGAATTTTTACAACATATGAAATGAGAACAAGGAATGGTAAATCATCAAAAAGAGAGACAACCTTTACAACATCTAAAACAAAGATGAGGCGGGAGAAAAAGACCAATGATGAGTTATCAGATATATCTGATGAGGAAACTGCCAACTTCATAAAGAAACTCAAGAAAGGGACAGGGAAATACAAAGGAAAGATTCATCTAATATGTTTCAACTATGGCAAAATTGGACACTTTTCCAATAAATGTCCCCATCCTAAGAAAGAGGAAAGTGATGATGAAAGAACCTTAAAAAATTAGAATAAAAGCAACACTAATAATAAAAAGAAGTTCTACAAGAAAACGGAAATGTTCTTTACCCAAGAAGACAATAGCTCATCAGTAGAAAATGAAGAAGACGAACCAGAGCTTCTATTTAAGGGAATAAAAACTCAAGATGATAAACATTTAGAAGATGAAGAAGAAGTGAACTTCGAATAAGAAATCCTTAGTGTAATTGAAGAACTAAGAAAAACTAAAAAACAAAACAGGGTACTAAGGGAAGAGCTTCTAGAGATTAAAGAAGCTACTAAATCAAGAGAGAGAAAAGTTTCCAAAACCATCAAAGAGTCAGAAGAAACCATCGGTATTTTGAAGTCCCGACTCCTAGAAGCTAATAAAATTGAAGAAGTCATTTTACAACAACTTAATGATAAAAAGCAAGTATGTGAGAAACTAGAAGCTGAGATTAAGTTACTATAAAGTGAAAYTGAGAAAGAAAAGAAAGGATCACAATTTSCAAATAGTTCAAAGATCTTGGAAGAAATTCTCAGTAGTCAAAGGTCACCAAACAACAAGACTAGTTTGGGATACACTCAAGACTCAACTTCTACATCACAAGGATCTGTCAAGAAACCAATCAGTTACCCAGATGCTCTAAAAAACTCATTAAGAAAAGAAGATAATAAGGCAAATATGATACCATTGAAAACTGTTACACATAAACACAAATAAATACTCCCTACTAGAATTAAGGATGACAAGAAAAATACAATCATCAGAAGGAATTCCCCTAAATATCTATTTATTGGATATTGTTACTCTTGCAATAATTTTGGACATAAGGCAGTACATAGCAAAGCTTATGGACCAAACAATCGTAGAAATTTCCAAAGATATAAGAACAATAAGTATAATACAGAGAAGAGAAACTATAACTCATTTTATCATTTGCAAGACTTCAATAGTGAATGTCAAAAATGCAACAACTATGGTCCTAAAACCAATGAATGTAGATTGTGAAAATATGATAAAAAGACTATTTTTTCCTATAATAAAAAAGAATGGAAGAAAAAGAAAACATAGTGCAATGTAGCCTTATATGAAAGAAATCAAGAATGTTAGTGGTATATAGACAGTGGATGTTCCAAACACATGACTGGAGATCAAAGTAAATTTCTCAAGTTAAATTAGAAAGGAAAAGGAAAAGTAACTTTTGGAGATAACATGTCAGACAAGATACTGGGAAAAGGCACTGTTAGTTTAGGAAATAATAAAATCAAAGCAGAAGATGTACTTCTGGTAGAAAATATCAAACCAAATATCCTAAGTAAAATTCAGACATGTGATGAGGGTCACATACTTACTTTTGATTCTTGGAAATGTGAGATCAGAAAAAAGGACACTGGAAAGCTAGTGGCAGTTGCACCAAGAACATCTAGCAATTTGTACATCCTTAATATAGATGAAGAAGAAAAATGTTGTTTAAGCCAAGTACATGAAATTTGGATATGGCATCGAAGGTTGGGACATTCAAGCTTTGACAACTTGATCAAATCCAATGAAAAAAAGGCAGTTAGGGACCTGCCAAAAGTGATTAAGCCTTCAGATTCTATTTGTAAACATTATCAAATAGGAAAGAAAACAAGAGTTAGGTTCAAAACAAAAGAGCATTCCACAACGAAACCATTAGATATTATTCATACAGATCTATGTGGACCAACCAAAACCAAAAGTAATTATGGAGAACAATATTTTATGTTGATTGGTGGTAATTACACAAGATTGACTTGGGTATTCTTTCTAAAAGAAAAATCAGAAGCCTTTGAGAAATTTAAAATATACAGAGCTCTTGTAGAAAATGAAACCGATCTCAAAATTAAATGTTTGAGATCAGATAATGGACAAGAATTCACCTCTAAAGAGTTCATTCAATTCTATGAAAATCATGGTATCAAAAGATAGTTTTTAGCTCCGAGGACTCCTCAACAGAATGGAGTGATAAAAAGGAAAAACAAAACAGTTCAAGAAGTTGCAAGAACCATGTTAAATGAATCCAAGCTTCTAGACAAATTCTAGAGAGATGCAATATACACAACAATCCACATACTTAATAGAGCTCAGTTGAAACCCAACCATGACAAAACCCCTTATGAACTATGGTTTGGAAGGCCAACATCTGTAAAATAATTTAGAACTCTTGTAAGTAAATGTTACATAAAGAATGATGAAGATAACCTAGGAAAGTTTCATCCAAGATATGATGAAGGAATATTATTAGGATATTCATCTAATAAAAAAGCATACAGATGTTATAATCTTAGAATACTAAAGTTAGTGGAAAGTGCCAATGTAAATATAGATGATAAAAAAAAGAGCACATCCCAAGGCATTGATAAAAAATCTCAACAAGAAGATGATGATGTAGAATCTCAGCAGGAAGATGATGATGTAGAATCTTAGAAATAAGATGATAATAATGAAACATAGGAAAATGAACCACGTGTTGATTAAGAATACAATGAAGAAATGCCATTGCCAAGAGCTCCATAAAAAAGAGTTCAAAAGAATCATCCTTAAAGCCAGATTATTGGAGATAAAAGTGCAGGGGTGGAAGCAAGAAGGAAACTCACTTTTGACTAAGAAAAAGCAATGTTATCCCTAATAGAACCTAAGTCATTTAAATAAGTTGTCAAAAGTAAAGATTGGATAAAACCAACGAATGAATAACTACACCAAATAGAGAAGAATCAGATTGGGGAACTAGTTCCAAGACCCAAGGACAAGAATGTGATAGGAACAAAGTGGATCTTCAAAAAAAAACTAAATGAAAATGGAGAAATTATAAAAAACAAAGCCATATTAGTGTGCAAACGAAATTCCCAAGTGGAAGGTATTGATTTTGAAGAGAATTTTTCTCCAGTAACAAGACTTGAGGCCATTAGAATGTTCCTGGCATTTGCATGCTTCAGAGATTTCAAAATCCATCAGATGGATGTCAAGTCAACATTCCTTAATGGAACATTACTAGAAGAATTCTATGTTGAGAAACCATAAGGATTCATGTTATCAAAAAATCGGGACTATGTGTGCAAGATGAAAAAGGACTTCTATGGTCTTAAACAAGCCCCCAGAGCATGGTTCTCTAGGCTTGATCAGTACCTACAAAAACAAGGATATAAGAGAGGGACTACTGAAAGAAAACTATACATCAAAATTGAGGATCAAAACATGATTGTTGTGGTGGTATATGTAGATGACATCATATTTGGGAGTAATCTTACTACACTAAGCAGAAACTTTGCAACCAAAATGCAAGAAGAGTTTGCAATGTCTATGCTGGGAGAGCTGTCATTTTTCTTAGGTTTACAAGTAAATCAATATAAAAATGGAATATTTGTTTCCCAAACCAAATATATCAAGGAAATGTTGAAGAAATTTCAAATGGAAGACAGTAAACCTATGAGTACTCCCATGATCATTGGATGTAAACTAAGCCTAGAAGATGACTCACCAAACGTGGACCAAACGATGTATAGATCAATGGTTGGAAGTTTGCTCTATTCAACAACAACAAGACCTGACATCATGCAAGATATAGAACTCATGGGGAGATTTCAATCTGCACCTAAACAAACTCTCTTAAAATCAGTAGAAATAATATTCAGATACCTTCAAGGCACCCTAGAACTTGGATTATGGTACCCAAAAGATAAAGACTTCAATCTAACTACATCTACTAATGCAGATTGGGCCGGTAGCATAGATGATAGGAAAAACACTAGTGGAGGAGAATTTTTCTTAGGAAAAAGTCTAGTAGCATGGTTAAGCAAGAAAAAAAAATCCACATCACTCTCTACAGCAGAGGCAGAATACATTGTTGCTACATCCTGTTGCACACAAGTTCTTTGGATGAAGCAAACTTTAGAAGACCTACAAATAAGATATGATAATCCCATAACTATTAAATGTGATAACACTAGTGCCATAAGTATCTCTAAAAATCCAGTCATTCATTCTAAAACCAAACACATCCCAATTAAATACCATTTCCTAAGAAATCAGGTTACCCGAAAAATAGTTAAAATAGTGTATATAGACACCAAAGAACATATTGCAGACATTTTCACAAAACCTTTTCCCAGGAGTACTTTTGAAAATCTTCGACATAAATTAGGAGTAATTCAAAAACCTCATTAAAAAACATAAAAACGTATCAAAAGGGGCACATGGTCAAGGGGAGCATTGCCACAGGGGGAGCTAAGAAATATTCCCTCTACCATTGTTGTCAAAGGGGGAGGAAATTGATAAGGGAAGAAATTTCAAAAATAAAAAGGTTTCCATCAATGCTAAAGGGGGAGATTGTTGGACATATTGTCATTGATGTCAACAATCGATGTCATTATGATGTGATGATGACTTGTTATGAACAACATGTTGAGGAATCTACCTAAAGCTTAGGAGAGGTAGCATATTAGATTTCACAAGATCAGCGCAAATGAAGAAACACCATCGGGATCAAATTCCCAACAGATCAATGATCTCGATTAGTTAGAATCCAAGTACAAAACCAAAAATCTCAGAAGAGAAAGCGCATTGCAGAAACACGATCAGGATTGAAATCCCCACAATAAAACTACAAAAGAATCGAGGGAGAATCTTGTCCACTGATGTATATTTTGGGACAAACCAGGACCGCTAGATCTGGGAGTTACTCGAGGTTTAATTAGGGAATATCACTTTGGGAGAATTGGGAAGTGGGAACGAAATAACCTAAACTCCTGAATGTAGAAATGAATCTAGACCATTGATCTAGAACTGATCACAGTCATTGGATCAAGAATTCACGAGATCCAAAAATAGTCGAAATCTTGACAAATGTTGGATGGTGTTGATATTTTCACATAAAAAACGGATCGTTAGATGAAGTCAAATTGCTAGAGGTTTATTCAGGGAATCTCACTTCGGGATAATTGAGAATTGGGAACGAATAACAAAAATTACCGAAGGCCGAAATGAATCTATACCATTGATCTAGAACTGATCACAGTCATTGGATCAAGGATTCACGAGATCCCAAAATAGCCGAAATCATGACAATCGTTGGATAATGCTAGGATTTTCGTGACAAATAAGGATCATTAGATGAAGTCAAGATACTCAAGGTTTAGTCGGGGAATGTCACATCGAGAGAATTGGGAAGTGGGAGCTAATAACCCAAAGTCCCGAAGGTCGAAATAAACTCATCACAGTCATTGGATCAAGGATTCAGATGAACCTACGACTATTAGATCCGGGAGCAGGACATGTGCCACATCAGGAGATCCACGTCAGCAAGGATACGTGGTGCAATCAGATGGTGACAAATGTCTAGGTATAGTTGTAATTTTAGGTTACATAAGTCATGAATCTAAGTGACACATGGCAGCCACTCAGTCAGTGCCAAGTCAGCAATGATGTCAGCAAGTTACGTCACTCCGGGAGTTTTTCATTTGGGGGGAACCAGTAACTACCTGAAGCACCGAAGGCCGAAGTCAATGCTAACTGTTGATATAATATCCTCTAGGATGAATCGTGACCATTAGATCAAACACTTGGAATGGTTAATCCCATGCTCCTAGATCCTAGACTTGTGGAGGTTATCAAGCAGAAAGTGCTAATAAGAACTTCACAAAAATTTACTTCGAAAGAGTTGAATTAATGCAAAGACCAGAGTCCCAAAGCACTGAATTCCCAAAGTGAATGAGAACCATCCACTCAACTAGATAGATCAAGTCATGGTCGTCAATTTGTTTGAAACATTTGGACAAGCTAGGATCGTCCATCTATGGAAGAACAAATATCTATCGTCCAATCCACTTCGGTGAAATTTACTCTGGAAGAGTTGAATGACTTCAAAGACCGGAGTCCGGAAGTGTCGAATTCCTGAAGTGAATGAGAACCGTCCACTCAAATGCAAATCAAGTCATGTCCGTCGATTTGTTTAAAACCTCTGGACAAGCTAGGATCGTCCATCTATGGAAGAACAAATATCAATCGTTCGATCTACTTCGGCGAAATGTACTCCAGAAGGTTGAAAGATTGCAAAGGCTGGAAGTCCCGAAGTAAATAATGGTCGTCCATCTCAATGTTTTATTAAGTCATAGTTGTTGGATTAAGAAGTGCAAGGATAATGTAAGGATCAAAGATAAAATGTTGATATGGTTCTGGGAATCATGCTAACCATTAGATCAATCCTTGTGAGAGGTAACTACTTCAGGGAATTGAAACTCCAGAAAATTGGATCATAGATAAATCGACCGAAGGCCGAAGTATTGGAGGACTAGGTTTCAGCCCCCGATCATGGGTTACAAACACATAAGCCATGAGGCACTAGGAACATTTCTTAACTTAATAAGCCTGTGGTTTTGGGAAGATGGTCACATGTAAATGGTTTGAAGGAAGCGCCTCTACAGGATTCGTTTTTTGCAATATTTGCAAAGACATGGAATCGAGTTAAAAGAAATCAATCCATACCTGCAATCGATTTATGGAAAGTACTCTCACTGTATTAAAATCCTTCACAATAATGATTGAATAATAATAGAGATTATTGTTAATTTAAAATGAAGAGGTGTGATGGTCCGAACAAAGGGATACACTACTTCATATCTCACACCAGTTGGAAGAGTATATAAACAAGAAATAATGGTGAGAAGAAGGTGTCTCTGTAGTCTAGATCAGAGGATCAAAACAACAATAGAGTCCAAGAATAAGAACCGATGATTCTTATGAAGTGAGGGTGGAAGGGAGGGGCACAGAAGGATTCATATCCTTTAATAAGTAAGTGTAATTTAAGGGAGTTGGTGCTTCCTGGGGTTGGTTCCCTAAGACAAGAGAGTCCGTGCTTCCTAGGGTTGGTTCCCTAAAGACAAGGGAGTTGGTGCTTCCTAGGGTTGGTGCCCTGAAGAAGGGGATTTTTGTCTCTTAGAGTTGGTGCTCTAAAAAGGATTGGTGTCCTTCACTATTCTTCTTAAAAGGCCTTGTAATTCCTATTAATTATATTTATATAATTGATTTTACAATCAATTCCATTGTTGATCTATTGTGGTAATTAACAAAATATAAAAGTAACTGCTAATTGTTGAAAAAGGGTAATATTGATTCACCCCCCCCCC
>SNQJ01S0013784.1:145757-159871 GCA_010110895.2 Picea sitchensis
CATATGAAATGAGAACATGGAATGATAAATCATCAAAAAGAGAAACAACCTTTACAGCATCTAAAACAAAGATGAGGTAGGAGCAAAAGACCAATGATGAGTTATCAGATATATCTGATGAGGAAACTGCCAACTTCATAAAGAAACTCAAGAAAGGGACAGGGAAATACAAAGGAAATATTCCTCTAATATGTTTCAACTATGGAACAATTGGACACTTTTCCAATAAAAGTCCCCATCCTAAGCAAGAGGAAAGTGATGATGAAAGAACCTTAAAAAATCAAAAGAAAAGCAACACTAATAATAAAAAGAAGTTCTACAAGAAAAATAAAATGTTACTTACCCAAGAAGATAGTAGCTCATCAGAAGAAAATGAAGAAGATGAACCAGAGCTCATATTTATGGGAATAAAAACTCAATATGATAAACATTCAAAAGATGAAGAAGAAGTGAACTTCAAAGAAGAAATCCTTAGTGTAATTGAAGAACTAAGAAAAACTGAAAAACAAAATAGGGTACTAACGAAAGAGCTTCTAGAGATTAAAGAATCTATTAAATCAAGAGAGAGGGAAGTTTCCAAAACCATCAAAGAGTCGGAACATACCATCAGTAATTTGAAGTCTCGGCTCCTAGAAGCTAATAAAACTGAAGAAGTCATTTTACAACAACTTAATGATAAAAAAACATGTGAGAAACTAGAAGCTGAGATTAAGCTGCTAAAAAGTGAAATTGAGAAAGAAAAGAAGGGATCACAATTTGGAAATAGTTCAAAGATCTTGGATGAAATTATCAATATTCAAAGGTCACCAAACAACAACATTGTTTTTGGATACACTCAAGACTCAACTTCTACATCACAAGGATCTGTCAAGAAACCAATCGGTTATGCAAATGCTCTGAAAACCTCATTAAGAAAATAATATAATAAGGCAAAGATGATACCATTGAAAACTGTTAAACATAAAAAACAATCAATACTCCCTACTAGAGTTAAAGATGACAAGAAAAATACATTCATCAGAAGGAATTCCCCTAAATATCTATTTATTGGATATTGTTACTCTTGCAATAATTTTGGACATAAGGCAATACACTGCAAATCTTATGAACAAAACAATTGTAGAAATGTCCAAAGATATAAGAACAATAAGTAAAATACAAAGAAGAGAAACTATAACTCATTTTCTCCTTTGCAAGACTTCAATAGTGAATGCCAAAAATGCAACAACAATGGTCATAAAACCAGTGAATGTAGATTGCCAAAATATGATAAAAAGACAAATATTTCCTATAATAAAAAAGAATGGAAGAAAAAAAAAAAACATAGTGCAATGTATCCTTATATGCAAGAAATCAAGGATGTCAGTGGTATATAGACAATGGATGTTCCAAACACATCACTGGAGATCAAAGTAAATTTCTCAAGTTAAATAAGAAAGGAAAAGGAAAAGTAACTTTTGGAGATAACATGTCAGCCAAGATACTGGGAAAAGGCTTTGTTAGTTTAGGAAATAATAAAACCAAAGAAGAAACGTCTGGTAGAAAATCTCAAACCAAATATCCTAAGTGTAAGTCAGACATGTGATCAAGGTCAAATACTTACTTTTGATTGTCAGAAATGTGAGATCGGAAAAAAGGACATTGGAAAGCTAGTGGCGATTGCACCAAGAACATCTAGCACTGTGTACATCCTTAATATAGATGAAGAATAAAAATGTTGTTTAAGCCAAGTAGATTAAAGTTGGCTATGGCATAGAAGGTTGGGACATTCAAGATTTGACAACTTGATCAAATCCAATGAGAAAAAGGCAGTTAGGGACCTACCAAAAGGGATTAAGTTTTTAGATTCTATTTGTAAACATTGTCAAATAGGAAAGAAAACAAGAGTTAGGTGCAAAACAAAAGAGCATTCCACAACAAAAACATTATAGCTTATTCATACAGATCTATGTGGACCAACCAGAACCAAAAGTACTTGTGAACAATATTTTATGTTGATTGTTGATGATTGAACAAGATTGACCTCGGTATTCTTTCTAAAACAAAAATCATAAGCCTTTGAGAAATTTAAAATATACAAAGCCCTTGTAGAAAATGAAACCGATCTCAAAATTAAATGTCTGAGATCAAATAATGGAGGATAATTCACCTCTAAAGAGTTCATTCAATTATGTGAAAATCATGGTCTCAAAAGATATTTTTTAGCTCCCAAGACTCCTCAACAGAATGGAGTGGTAGAAAGGAAAAGCATAACAGTTCAAGAAGCTGCAAGAACCATGCTAAATGAAGCCAAGATTCCAGAGAAATTCTGGAGAGATGCAATCTACACAGCAGTCCACATACTTAATAGAGCTCAGTTGAGACCCAACCATGACAAAATGCCTTATGAACTATGGTTTGGAAGGCCAACATCTATAAAACACTTTATAACTTTTGGAAGTAAATGTTACATAAAGAATGATGAAGATAACCTAGGAAAGTTTCATCCAAGATCTGATGAAGGAATATTCTTAGGATATTCATCTAATAAGAAAGCATATAGATGTTATAATATTAGACTACTAAAGATAGTGGAAAGTTCCAATGTAAAGATAGATGATAAAAAAAAAGAGCATATCCCAAGGCATTGATAAAAAATCTCAACAAGAAGATGATGATGTAGAATCTCGGCAAGAAGATGATGATGTATAATCTCAGCAAGAAGATGATAATAATGAAACATAGGAAAATGAACCACATAGTGATGAAGAAGACAACGAATAAACTCCCTTGCCAAGAGCTCCATCAAAAAGAGTTCAAAAGAATCATCCTGAAAGATATATTATTGGAGATAAAAGTGCAGGAGTGGAAACAAGAAGAAAACTTTATTTTGACTCAGAACAAGCAATGGTATCCCTAATAGAACCTAAGTTAGTTAAATAATATTTCAAAAGTAATCAGACTTGGGAAATAGTTCCAAGACCCAAGGACAAGAATGTGATAGGAACCAAGTGGATCTTCAAAAACTAACTAAATGAAAATGGAGAAATTATTAAAAAACAAAGCCAAATTAGTGTGCAAAGGATATTCCCAAGTGGAAGGTATTGATTTTGAAGAGATGTTTTCTCCAGTAACAAGACATGAGGCCATCAAAATGTTCCTGGAATTTGCATGCTTCAGAAATTTCAAAATCTATCACATGGATGTCAAGTCGGCATTCCTTAATGGAACACTGGAAGAAGAAGTCTATGTTGAGCAACCAGAAGGATTCATGTTATCAGAAAATCAGGACTATGTATGCAAGTTGAAAAAGGCCATGTATGGTCTTAAACAAGCCCCTAGAGCATGGTTCTCCAGGCATGATCAGTACTTACAAAAACAAGGATATAAGCGAGGGACTACTGGCAGCAACCTATACATCAAAATTGAGGATTAAAACATGATTCTTGTGGTGGTCTATGTAGATGACATCATATTTGGGAGAAATATTACTACACTAAGAAGAAAATTTGCAACCAAAATGCAAGAAGAGTTTGAAATGTCTATGCTCGGAGAAATGTCATTTTTCTTAGGTTTACAAGTAAATAAAAAAAATGGAATATTTGTTTCCCAAAACAAATATATCAAGGAAATGCTGAAGAAATTTTAAATGGAAGACACTAAACCTAAGAGTACTCCCATGGTCACTGGATGTAAACTAAGCCTAGAAGATGACTCACCAAAAGTGGACCAAATGATGTATAGATCAATGCTTGGAAGTTTCCTCTATTCAACAACAATAAGACCTGACATCATGCAGGTTGTAGGACTCGTGGGGAGATTTCAATTTGCACCTAAAGAAACTAAATTAAAAGCAGTAAAATTGATATTCAGATACCTTCAAGGCACCCTAGAACTTGGATTATGGTATCCAAAAGATAAATACTTCAATCTAGCTGCACATACTGATGCAGATTAGGCCGATATCATGGATGATAGGAAAAGAACTAGTGGAGGAGCATTTTTCTTAGGAAAAAGTCTGGTAGCATGGTTAAGCAAGAAAAAAACATCCACATCACTCTCTACATGAGAGGTAGAATACATTGTTGTTGCATCTTGTTGCACACAAGTTCTTTGGATGAAGCAAACTTTAGAAGACCTACAAATAAGATATGATAATCCCATAACTATTAAATGTGATAACACTAGTGCCATAAGTATCTCTAAAAGTCCATTCATGCATTCTAAAACCAAACACATCCCAATTAAATACCATTTCCTAAGATATCATGTTACCCAAAAAATAGTTAAAATAGTGTATGTAGACACCAAAGAACATATTACAGACATTTTCACAAAACCTTTGCTCATGAGTACTTTTGAAAATCTTTGACAGAAATTAGGAGTAATTCAAAAACCTCATTAAAAACCATAAAAACGTATTAGAGGGGGCACATGGTCAGGGGAATCATTTCCACAGGGGGAGCTAAGAAATATCCCCTTTGCCATTGCTATCAAAGGGGGAGGAAATTGATAAGGGCAAAAATTTCAAAAAGAAAAAGTTTGCTATCAATGCAAAAGGGGGAGATTGTTGGACATATTTTCATTGATGTCAATAGTCGATGTCATTATGATGTGATGATGAGTTGTTATGAACAACATGCAGAGGAATCTACCTAAATCTTAGGAGGGGTAGCATATTAGATTTCACGAGATCAACACAAATGCAGAAACACCATCGGGATCGAATTCCCAACAGATCAATGATCTAGGGAAAGCACATTGCAGAAACGTGATCAGGATTGAAATCCCCACAGTAAAACTACAAAATAATCGAGGGAGCATTGTGTCCACTGATGTAGATTTTGGGACAAACTAGGATTGTCAGATCTGGGAGTTACTCGAGGTTTAATCAGGGAATCTCACTTCGGGAGAATTGAGAAGTGGGAGTGAAATAAACAAAAGTCCCGAATGCCAAAATGAATCTAGACCATTGATCTAGAACTGATCACAATGGTCAGATCAAGAATTCACGAGATCCTGAAATAGCCAAAATCCTTACAACCGTTGGATCGTGTTGAGCTTTTCACGTCAAAAATGGATTATTAGATGAAGTCAAGTTGCTCGAGGTTTATTCGGGGAATCTCACTTCGGGAGAATTGAGAATTGGGAACATAACCCAAAGTCTTGAAGGCCGAAATGAATCTAGACCATTCATCTAGAACTGATCATAGTCGTTGGATCAAGGATTCAAATGAACCTACGACCGTTAGATCCAGGAGGAGGACATGTACCACATCAGGAGATCCACATCAGCAGACCACATCAGTAAGGACATGTGGCATAATCAGATGGTGACAAGTGTCTAGGTCGATTTTTCACTTTAGGTTACGTAAGTCACGAATCTAAGTGACGCGTGGAAAGCACTCGGCCATTGCTAATTCAGCAATGACTTCAGCAAGTTACGTCACTCCAGGAATTTGTCATTCGGGGGAAACCATCAACTACCCGAAGCATCAAAGGTTGAAGTCAATGCTAACCGTTGATATAAGATCCTCCAGGATGAATCTTGACCGTTAGATCAAACGATTGGAATGGTTAAGCCCACAGTCGTAGCTCCTAGACTTGTGGAGGTTATTAAGCAGAAAGTGTTAATAAGCACTTCGAAGAAATTTACTCAGGAAGAGTTGAATGACTGCAAATACCAGAGTCCTGAAGCGTGGAATTCCTGAAGTGAACAAGAAATGTCCACTCAACTATAGATTAATTCATGGTCGTCGATTTGTTTGAAACCACTGGACAAGCTAGGATCGTCCATCTATGGAAGAAGAAATATCGATCGTTCGATCCACTTCGACGAAATTTACTCTGGAAGATTTGAATGACTGCAAAGATTGGAATCTCGAAGCGTTGAATTATTGAAGTGAACGAGAACCATCCACTCAACAACAGATCAATTCATGGTCGTATATTTGTTTGAAGCCTTTGAACAAGCCAGGATCGTCCATCTACGGAAGAACAAATATCGATCGTCTGATCTACTTCGGCAAAATGTACTCCGGAAGGTTGAAAGATTGTAGAGGCTGGAAATATCGAAGTCCCGAAGTAAATAATGGTCGTCCATATCAATGTTTGATTAAGTCATAGTTGTTGGATTAATCAGTGGAAGGATAGTGTAAGGATCAACCATTGATTTGGTTTCGAGAATCATGCTAACCATTAGATCAATCCTTGTGAGAGGTAACTACTTCGGGGAGTTGAAACTCCAGAAGATTGGATCAGAGAGAAATCGCCTAAAGGTCGAAGTACCGGAGGACTAGGCTCGAGCCCTCGGTCATGGGTTACAAACACATAAGCCATGAGGCATTGGGAACATTGCTTAACTTAACAATCTCTTGGTTTTGCGAAGATGGTCACATGTAAATGGTTTGAAGGAAGCGCCTCTACAAGATTCGATTTCTGCAATATTTTTGTAGAGACATGGAATCGAGTTAAAAGAAATCAATCCATACCTATGATCGATTTATGAAAAGAACTCTCACTGAATTAAAATCCTTCACAATAATGTTTGAATAATAATAGAGATTATTGTTAATTTAAAATGAAGAGGTGTGATGGTCTGAACAAATGGACACACTGCTTCATAGCTCACACCAGTTGGAACAGTATATAAACAAGAAATAATGGTGAGAAGAAGGTGTCTTTGTAGTCTAGATCAGAAGATCAAAACAACAATAGAGTCCAAGAAGAAGAACTAATGATTCTTATGAAGTGAGGGTGGAAGGGAGGAGCATGAAAGGATTCATATCCTTTAATAAGTAAGTGTAATTTAAGGGAGTTGGTGCTTCCTGGGGTTGGTGCCCTAAATACAAGGGATTTGGTGTTTCCTAGGGTGGGTTCCCTAAAGACAAGGGAGTTGGTACTTCCTATGGTTGGTGCCACGAAGAACGGGATTTGTGTCTCCTAGAGGTTGTTCTCTAAAAAGGATTGGTGTCTTTCACTATTCTTCTTAAAAATCCTTGTAATTCCTATTAATTATATTTATATAATTAATTTTACAATCAAGTCCATTGTTGATCTATTGTGGTAATTAAAAAAATATAAAAGTAACTACTAATTGTTGAAAAATGGTAATACTGATTCACCCCCCCTCTCAGTATTCCAACAGAAATCACTTCCAACACAAAGTTTTCGTGTAATGAAGACACCCATGTAGGGATCACGGCATATCTCAATAAGGATGTGAAGAAGGAGAAAAGATAACAAAACCTATGTAGAAGTGAAGTTGTCATGGAGGTGAATAGACCCATGTTAGTAGAGTCGTCATTCAATTAGAAAGAGTAGGCACTTGCAGAAGTAATTCACCAAGTGAAGTCACCGAAGGAAGAGAAACGCAACCTAAGGTTGAAGATAGATTGAGAGGTCAATGTTCTATGCCTACAATCTATAGGTAGAATAAGGTGCGTGTTCATCTAAGAGAGTGTGTGTACTAGGGATTGGATAAGTTCAGCATAAAGGGGCCATAAAGGCTGAGCAAGAATGTTGTTTGGATGCAAATCGACTCACTGCGTCATATTTGAGTGTGAGCCAAAAATTGTGTGGTTGTAAGAGAATATTTGCAATAAAAGCGATGATGATGATTTGGATGTGACAGTTGTGTGAGGATACCAAAAATTGCTCCTTGTACACTATTATTGTTGAAAATATGGTTTGCAATTGATGAGCCACCACTTGCAGTCAAAACAAAGATGTACTCTATCAGTCACTTTGATTTCTTGTTTATTGTAGAGTGTGGAAGGAGTAATCAAAAAGAAATATTAAGAGTATAGATGTTGTTTTAAAGAGATTGAGTTGTTCTATTAGAAATAGGAGAGCTATTGTGGCCCTCTCCCTGGAAGGATAATAGCCATAGTCAAAGGAGATTCATCATTATGTTTGGTAGACGCATACTTGCGAAGTGCTATTGGAGGGTTGCATACTCATGAGATAGTTCTTATTTACCAAGAGACAATTTTTTTGTCAACCTATTGAGAGGTCCAAATGGAATTTCAAACAGGTAAGGGGGAACACCTGATGGCGGGTCCCAACTATACCTACTCTTGTTTGGTGTAGCGTTTCTGACCAGTATGCGGGCCTGGTTTCCGCTAAGAATTAAAAGAATAAAAAATGGCAAAGACAATGAACTGTCCCCCAAAGAGTTCTAATTAATCCTAAGCCTAATCTAACTGAAAGAAAACTAATCTAAGCTAACTACTTCTAACCTATCCCAAGAGAAAAACTAATAGAATGAGTACACTGAGAGATAATATCATCATAACCAAAAATAATCCATGTATGATAATGATAAGTGATGAAAAAAATGCTACAGATACACAAACAATTAGTTGTGCAATTCATTCATTACATTATTTATGTACTCATAAGGTACTATGTGATAGCATGAGCATCTAGAATAAATTGAAGAAATAGTTCATACAACAAAATTCTATGCTACTCAAGCAGAAGACAAGTGCACAAAGAATAGTCTCATGTACATCTACCAAAATCACAAGCTCCATGAATGTCTCTTTCTCTTTATCCATTTAGAAGTAATAGTATCATCTTTCATATACAAATGGAAAAAGTTCCTCATTACATCTACCGAGTATTCTTTTATAATACAAGATAAACCCTCCATCTCTTGTGTCTGTTCAATTCATTTGCCTTCGTTTTGTCTTTTTACATCCCAAATTTCTTTTGCATTTTAGAAAATAAACATGTGAGAGTTACAAATAGAAGATGAAGAGACTCATGAGTGGTTATTATCACCCTCAGGTAGTTTACAAATGATATTCAATTAAAAATGTTATCGACCCTGCCCGTTGGTGTTGTCTTCTGATTTCCTCAAGCCATTTTGAGTGTTTTTTTCTTTAGCCTATTGAACGAGATCATTCTGGTTTCTTCTCATTTGTCTCAACTTTCAATCATTCTCTTGTTGGTCCTATTTTGTCTCTTGTGGCTTCATATATGATTGCTTCAACACTACATAGCTCGTTCTTCAATTAAATTCAGAGCTCTTCTCTATCCTAGATTTTTAGAGTATTTTTGCTCTCATTATGCCAACATTTACTATTCCATCATGTTATTATCTATTCCAGCTTTCCGTTCATCTATCACGGGTTTGATTTTGTTGTCTGTAGCCCAGGATATGGTTGTTTGAAGTCTGCACAATCATTTTTCCTCCAAATTCATGTTCTATTGCTAAATGCATTTTTTAATGCACCCTATAATGTCTCTGGGTTGAATACCTCTTCCACTGCATTCTTCAATCCAATACCTTTCCAATGAGGTATCATGGGATCCATTCTGACATATGTAGCCCAAGTTATGCCCATTTGAAAAACGGTGCTCAACAACCCTTGATCATGCTTGTGGGTGAATCTTGGTCGTTAATCCTTAACCTGCAAATAAAAATCCCACATGCATAAGAGAATCCAACACTTAGTGGTTTAAATGGATTTATTCCCTATAGCTAATTTGAATAAGAACTTGACAAAGTATAGGACCTATGGTTTGTAATATAATTTTAGTTAATTTTTCTTCTAAAAATTAGGGAAATAATAAATAAATAAAAATAAAAATAAAATAAAATAAAATAGGAAATAGAAAATTAATTACATTATCCTATGTTAACTACAAGTAATAAACAAAATTAATAAAAGTACCCCTAATCTACATGAAAATTAGAATTAAAATAATCTAATTATCCCCTACTAAAGTGAAAATTAAAATTACTAAAATTAAAATAACAATAATAATAATAATCTATTTTTTAAGGTCACGGCCAAGCCACACCAAATTGATGTATGAGACCCCCTTGTTTGTGGGACAAGGGACCCCCCTCCGCCCAACAATTTGACTGGTAAAGTCTACGGAGGTATACATACCCTACCCCCCTCTAGATAAAATAATAAAATATGAAAATATTTCCCCATTTCTCATGAAACCAGGAATTAATAAAATCAAAAAATAAAAAATAAACATGAGCTAATCTACTCTCATGGACTATCATTCTGTTAAATAAATAAACAAACAATAAAATAATCCAACCTCCGACGTGTGCATGTTTTCCCACAATTAATATTAAAAAATATAAATTATGATGGGTGCATGTTTTTCAAAAATTAATATTAAATAATATACGTGGAAAATTATACAATAATATCAAAATAATGCATGTATTGATGGCTTCATGTTCCATGAAATATATATTAAATTAATGCCCATTCCAATGGATTCTCATCAGAAGATTACGATGGTCAGAGGTCAAGTTTAAGGAGTGTTGGAGTCTGATGGCACCATTCCAATGGAACCTCGCGATGGCTTAAATAGTATTAAAATAATATTTCCCATATGAGTCTCATGAGCTAGGTTTGAGTTATTAATAAAATATTCATATAATTCCTAAGGTACTCGGGATGAGAGGTAGGGATTCCATGAAGATAGGAAGGATTCCCAAAAAATAAGAGGGTTTGTCTTAATTGTTAATTTTTTTATGAGAACTGTAATGAATAAAATGGGAGGACCAATGGGGAGAGGCCTCATGGGAATCACGTTTAAGATTTTGGTGAGTGATGGTAAAAATTAAAAAAGGTTAAATTAAAACTAAATCAAAAGAGGAAAAATAAAATGGGTATGTACAACTTAGGGTTTGAGGGTAGAAGGAAAAAAAAAAATGAATGTGTGTGTGTGTGTATATATATATATATATATATATATAAGATTGAAAAGTCAATTTTTTTTAAACGAAATAAATAAAGATGTGCATATTACACTTTAGGTCTTGGTCAAAACACACTAGGTAACAAATGGTTTGTTTATGTAACACAAATGGTTTATCGATGTAAAAATATNGGTACTCGGGATGAGAGGTAGGGATTCCATGAAGATAGGAAGGATTCCCAAAAAATAAGAGGGTTTGTCTTAATTGTTAATTTTTTTATGAGAACTGTAATGAATAAAATGGGAGGACCAATGGGGAGAGGCCTCATGGGAATTACGTTAAGATTTTGGTGAGTGATGGTAAAAATTAAAAAAGGTTAAATTAAAACTAAATCAAAAGAGGAAAAATAAAATGGGTATGTACAACTTAGGGTTTGAGGGTAGAAGGAAAACAAAAAAATGAATGTGTGTGTGTGTGTATATATATAAGATTGAAAAGTCAATTTTTTTTAAACGAAATAAATAAAGATGTGCATATTACACTTTAGGTCTTGGTCAAAACACACTAGGTAACAAATGGTTTGTTTATGTAACACAAATGGTTTATCGATGTAAAAATATATTTACCCCAAGTAAAGATAAATATCTAATGTGAATTAGTTTTCCCCTATGTAAAAATAAATATCTAAAGTAATTCTAGGGGAAAACCATGGGTAAATAAACCATATGGTTTACCAAAACCAAGGGTAAAACAAGAATAAATAAATAATAAAATTTGGAAAAAAAAAACAATGTATACACACACACACACACACACACACACACACACACATATATATATATATACAAAAATTTAAAAATAAAAACAAAAACAAAAATATAAATCGGGAAATTAGGCAAAATTATGCCAAAGTCAAGGTTCCATGTCCCTCTATGTTCCATCGATCAGGGTTCCTTCGGTCGGGGTTCCGCGCCTAGGGGTGAAATAAGGAATAAGACATATCATGTAGGTTTTTAGAAATCGAGCATCAATGTGAGGAGCTAGGCCAGATGGCGATGAAGAACATTGTGATTCAACTGCGATGACTGGAAAGCGATGAAGGGAAGGAGACGACACTTCATGTGATGAATCAAACGTCACAAGTAGCGATGAATGGTAGAAGGAGATCAGTGCCAACCAATACTCACAACAAAGGTCAATCTAATCAAGATGCACATCTTAAAGGTGGTCCTGYTAAGATTGTGAGGAGTRGGAATATGATCAATTCAAGGAAAAGGTCCTTATTCTAGTCCACTATGCATGATACAAATGCAATAGATATCGAATAGGAATTAGGTGACAACATGACAAATACTTACATCTGTGAAGCTCAACATGCATAGGCTTGGGTTTCGGAGAGAGGGAAGACCGAAAAAGGAGTTAGGTAGAGATCAATCTAAAGAGGGTTAGGGACAAGCCTATGAGAAATATGGATCTAATATCCTTCATAGCTTCGAACCTCGAGGCGACTTCAATCCAAGGTAATTCGCTTCTCGATAAGGGGAAGCCCATGTGAGAATCAAGGTCAAGAATCTGGATAAGGATCAAGATATCCCCCTGCTTGCATCTCAAGGATGGAGTGATCATGTAAATGAAGTGGTCCTATGAACCTGCTCCTACAAAAAAGAAAAATGAGATCCGTCCTACGATCAAAAGAAGACTTGCCAATATGTCATAAGTATTATATTCCCTACCTTCAAGCAAATTTATAAATGAGTGTTATTTTCTTCAACAATAATCGCGTGTGGCTATAGATAAGTGTCTTGATATTGTATGTGTTCGGTCTCAACTTAAAAGAAGGATTAATTTTTTTGTGATTCAAACTTAGATTTCAAAAGAGAAGAGTAGAATTTGCATGCCAAAGCATAAATATGAAAATATGAAGCACAACATGGAAGAGGTAATATGCATGATTTGATTTAGTCAATCAGAAAAATCATCATAAACAAACTCGTTCAAGGAAACCATCAACAAAATGTTAAACCTTATTGTCACATATGATCATCAAGCACTTTGGAATTTGAAAAAGGTCTGAAGCTAATGTGTCTATTCCATCATACAAATATCAACGAAACATCATATGTCAAGAAACATTATGAAGACATTTGGAATCATAAGATCAAAAGGGATAACAACCTCCATCAAAGATAATCGTCAATCAAGATTAAACCTCGACTCCCTCAAGGTAGGCAAAGAATTAATATTAGGCTCAAGCAGTAGAGGATTAGGCATTAGTGATGAAAATTTTAGTACGGGGGGCGTTTCCTTTCACTTGTAAAAGAAAAATTAAAGGGGGGTTGTTGTGGCCTCAAAAAATGGTGACACACTGGAAGAACTAGTTATCTTTGTCAATAGAAGTCTAGGGCCTTTACTTCAGATCTAAATTTTAAAGATAAGCTCAACAAACTACAGACAATTTTCCAATATTCATGGGTACCACAATGACACCAAATTTCTAAAATATATAATCCAATATTTCTAGTACTTGTAATATAACACACCCTTTNGGCCTTTACTTCAGATCTAAATTTTAAAGATAAGCTCAACAAACTACAGACAATTTTCCAATATTCATGGGTACCACAATGACACCAAATTTCTAAAATATATAATCCAATATTTCTAGTACTTGTAATATAACACACCCTTTTCAAAGATCCAATTAGTGAGGTAAAAAAATTTACTAGCTCTACACTTTAGATTGGTTTTGGTTTGACCATGGTTCTTCACTTTCCATAATAGGAAAACATCTACAAAAGTGTCTTCCTCATCTCTCTTTTCCCGACATTGCTTCATTGTCAGCGAGCGTCCATAGCCCCGATGAAGTTGTCTCGGTACCATACAAGCATAGCCCCGCTGCCAACAGGTGTCCATAGCCCCAATGGGTTTACTTGTACTCCCCACACTATTAATAGTGCTTTCAACTTCCTTTTTATTTCAAAATATGCTCACCCTTTTAGATTTATATATAGGTATGGATATGCACATAGGGTGTGAAGGAAGTGGGGTGGTATAAGAGTTGCTTTGATTTGTTGAGTAGATTTTATGCATTTTAGTTTAAAACCCATAGGTCTCCTCAAAAACCATTTCATTAATTTGAATTGAATGGAGCTCAAAGAAAAGAGTAGATAGACACTTTATTATACTTATGGGTTATCATGATACCCTCAGTGAGACATGTGTTCCACCACAACTATCAGTGCAAACCTATAGCTAAGAAATTCATGAATGTTTATTCAGATAGAGTAGCCCATGCACCTTGTGACTTGTAAAACATTCTTCAATATGTGACCAAAATTGGACCAGCCCCTCACTCAAATTTAAAGAGTAATCCTCAAGGTAGACTAAAGAGTCAAATTATCTCAGGGAACATACCATCATTCAACTTAAAATATGGAAGCACTCTATACAAGCA